>VZTR01009325.1:21453-52793 GCA_013400775.1 Chaetops frenatus
GCTCGGGGCCGCTCCCGAGCCGTGCGGGGCGGCCGCCTCATTGGCTGCCCTTTGTTTGATTTTGTGATGCGTTCGCTGTCAAAATGGGTTTTGACACAACCAGGAACTAAGTAGCTGAAATTCCTGGTTGTGAAGGCGGGCACGCACACGGGCGCGTGAAATTTGTCTCGAGGAAACGATTCTCAGGAGTGTGCTGGCCTTCGTTAGCATGTGGAAATCCGCGGATGGAGTTGGTGCTTTTCAGGATTGTCGGTGAACTCCTGGGCCCTGGGTGAACATCTGTGGAAAAACTGGCCTCCAGCTCCTAAACCACAGAGTTTCCCCTGGGGCAAGACCTGGGAGAGGCAGCCGGGCTGGGAGCACGGTGTGGTGATTCTGGAAGGGGACAGCAGGAATGAATGCACGAGGTGTGTGTTGGGTGAGGAGATGCCTGTGGTGTTCAGCGTTGCCTTCAGAGGTGGAGATCACCTGTGCAGCCATAAGAATCTAGGTCTTCGGGTGGAAACACAGTCGTGTTCTCCGTGCAGATGGATAACTGTGCCGTGTTTAGATGAGTTTAGAGGGATGGGTAATCAGTAGCAAACTGAGATTTGCAGGCATGTACGTCTTTCTTCAGCGGTGGGTTTGGTGTTCATGCCTAGGTAGCCTCCAAATTTAAACTTAAGTTACAGTGTTCGTGCGCACTGTGATTTAGCATTGCTGTGTCTCAGATATATCCTGCCTTGTGTCTTGAATACTGTATCGTCTTGAGATGAAATATGAAGCAGATCTGATGGATCTGTTGACAAGCCATTAAGGTCCAGCTTAAGAAGGAGGCTGACCCTTGTGAAAACAAGCACTTTGCAGAAGTGAGGGGAGGCTGTGTGTGTGCCCAGCCCCTTGGAGGGCTCCAGTACCAACACTGGTGCCTGGTGAGAACTGTTAAGTGAAGGCCAGGTCTTTCCTTCTCACCCTGAATCCTTCACAATTAATGTATTACTGTTCTTTGTGTGAAAGGTAAAATTGAGGGCTTCACATTTCTGCTCTTTGGAGATGCTGTGGCAGTTTCTGTGAAGCTTCTTGGAGAGGAGGGAAGGTGTCCCTCTCTCTCATGCTTCCCTAAAAGCAGTCCCACAGAAGCAGCTGTGTCAAAATAGGTTGTCGCTATAGGATAGATCTGGGTTAAGAAGATCCCACTGGATCTAAAGATTTCACTTTAGAAATAATTCAAGTTGCTCAAGAATCCTTTCTGCTTTTCTAAAAGATACAGATTTAGCATCAGATTAAAAAAACCATATAGAAGGTGGTTATTATTGGATAAGCAACACTCGTGGTTGTAGACAGTGTTTGCAGGATGCTTTTCACTGGACACAGCACATTGCCCACCTTCAGCTGGGACAGGTAACCTGTGTTCTTTCTCCTTGGTGTAACTGCTTCTTGCAGGGATTTCTTCTATGTTCCTCCTGTTCTATGGAGTTCTTACATTGACAAGTATTAGTGATTAACTTAGTGACAGGGCTTTCCCAAAATCTCCAAAATTTTGAGTGTGTGGAGGTAGTTTTCACCTTGTAGAAACTGTTAAATTTTTCTTGTCACTACATCTGGTGACAGTTAGGCTTTGTTGAAGCCTAAAACAGAAAGTTGAGGTGAAGAATGACTGTGCTAATCGATGATGAACCTGTTAATAAGAAATTCAAGGTGTTGAACATTGCCATCTGGTACAAGGTAGTAATTTGTCTTTTTACTGGGTGGGGAGGATATTTTGTACAAAAATTAGGTGTGATTAAGCATGGGATACTGTTGACTGAGCCATGTATTTACAAGGGCCTGTGAGGTACTTGGGGGTCATTAGGAAGTTACTGTAAACTCTGCTGTGTTCACATACTGGCAGAAGAAATTGTGAATTGAGATTTACTCCTGTCATATTAAAAAAGGACTTTGTGCCCTTAGAGTTGTAGGAGATCTTGCCCACCAGAGCTTGTAACCTGTTGGTGTAGTGCTGTGCCTCAGGGAAAGTAAAAGGCACCTTTAAAATAATAAAAAACCCCCCAAAACAAACAAACAAACAAAAAAAAGAAAACAAAAACCCACCACCAATAACCAAAACCAACCCCCAAACCAAAAAAAGGAGATGATGGAGTAACAGGAAGAGTCTGTATTTGAACTATTACGTTCTGAAGCAAGCAAAGGTCTGGTATTGAGGTTTCTCTCATATTTTCATTGTTGAAATGCTTTGAAGCACCACCTTTTTTTTTTTTTCCCTCTCAGTTTTGGTCACTGTGGTAAAAGACAAGGAAGTATTTCTCACCACATTGACAGAAACCACAAAAGATTTCAGTTTCCAGTTTTTCCCCGACTTAGGGTGCACCTTTGTGTTTGAGATGGAGATCGTTTGCTGCATATTGATAGTGCCTACAGTGTTAACTTCTGGCTGTGATGATGTGATTTCTGTCAGTTCTTGCTGTTCATTTCAAACACTCTGCTTCTAGTTAGGTGCTTGTTGCTTTTATCTGAGCATTTTTATTTGTTTGCCTTTTAGCCTACCAAGATAAAATGAGTAACCGAGTATCTACATGGGAGTTGTGATTGTGTATTGGGGATGAATGAGATCCTGTCAGAATCCATCTCTCCCCTGGTGTGAGGAGGATCTGGTGCTGCCTCGGGGGAGAACCAGGGCTCTGCCAGCATTTTAACTACAGGTCAAAAGGATTTGTATCGCTGATGTGATACATTTTGAGTTTTTGGTCGTGGTAGGCAAGTGAGCTGGGCCGCTGTGTTAGAGAGGTGTGGGGTTTTTATCAATGTCCTGCATAGTGATAGCAAATTTTAGAAGATTGAACAAAAGCACTCCACAGAAATGCCAGTGGTGTCCATTTAGGCTGATGAAGTGTGGAGGTGAGCTCATCCTGAGCGAGACCTGGCCTGTGTGTGCCCTCCACCAGGGACTGTGTGCATGGGGCGGATGTCACTCGGGACGTCCCAGTTGAACTGTGAATTTAGCAAGGCTCTGTAACTGCGTGGACGCCGTCTGATGGCGTTTTTCTCTCCTACTCACTCTGTTAGAAAGTTCCCACTGTCCTTTCGTATCATCTGGTAGCCTTCACATGCTGAGTGACACTCCTGTGGGGCCATAAATGTAGGAGTGGAAGGACCTGCCCGAGTGACGGTGCAGGAAGCCGGTGCTGGAAGGGCTGCCCTGTTCGTGCAGGCGCCGTGTCCTGCCCTCCCATCTGCTCCCGGGCCCGGCAGTAAAACCTGGAGAGAAGGAAGAGAAGGAAGCAGTGGCCTTGCTGAGCAGGCTGCAGCCCGTGGGGACCTAGGCACGGCACTGACAGCTGGGAGCAGTGGCCTACTCTGCTCTCCCTGCCAGACGCCATTTTTAACTCCCTCGGATCCAGAGCAGGGTCGCAGCAATCCTGCCACAATCAGGGTTGTGGGCTCAGCCCCGAGAGCAAACCTGTGCACAGTAGTTTGGGATACAAGGCAGATGTGCTGCCTGGGTTGTTCATGTCAGATGGATAAGCAAGGAGTTTCTTGAGCTCCATTCTCATTTAGAGTTGATTTTTTTCCCCCCTCTGTTGTGTTTGGTTCTTTTGTATGAAAAGACACTTAGTCTATAAGGCGAAGAGCATTTTGTGCCAAATTAGAGCAAAAGAAAATTTGCTGTTTGCTGGGCTTTTCCTGGCCACTCACTGCTGTCTGGGTCTGTAGCACTTTACTGGCTTGAGAGTATGTCCAGGCCCTTCCTGGCTGGTTGTAGCATCTTGCTGGAGTATCTGGGAATAGGTCAGGTGTGACGGGCAAGGGCCTCTTGACGCAGGACGTGTGGGAGTGGCTGTAACGTGAGATTTGGGATAAGTACCAGAGCTACTTTTGAAGGCTGCTGTAAAGGACAAGGTGTCTTCCTTCCACGCTGCAGGGTTCATAGTGGGGATGAACAATCCAGGCTGTCTTTTACCAGTCTGGGAAGTGATAAAAAGGGAGTTGGGAGTAGTGTGTGCTTGGCTGTAGTGATAGGAGCTTTCATCTGTTGTGGGCTTTGCTCCTGGTGGCTCCTAACTCACTCTCTTGCATCCTGTAGGCACTGGGGAGAGTGGGAAAAGCACGTTCATTAAGCAAATGCGTATAATTCATGGCTCAGGCTACTCTGAAGAGGACAAAAAAGGCTTCACCAAGCTGGTGTACCAAAACATCTTCACTGCCATGCAGTCTATGATAAGAGCCATGGAAACCCTGAAGATTCTGTACAAATATGAGCAGAACAAGGTAAGTTGCTCAGGTTTTGCACGTGTCTTTAGGCAGTGAGGATTTTGAGTTCCTGTTTGTCTGTGTCTTTCTGCATTGCAACCTCAATCTCCCTGAACTCTTTTCCATAAGCTTTCTATGACATTTTCCTGATACCCAGCTCCTTTTGCTTGGTTGTGTGAAGGGATAGAGCAACTTTGCATGGCTGGTGCACTGCTCTGCCTAGTGAGTGGTGGGAGCAAGGGATTGGGATATGATGGAAGGGATAGGAGAGGTGTTATTTTTACTCATTTCAAGGATTCAGGGTTGTTAAATGTGTCGGCATTTTCTTTGCATGAGTTGCTGTTCTTACTGGAACTTGAACATTTTGTATGACAAAATACATGCTTGACCCCAAAAAGACCCAGATCTCTGCCTGTAGTTATCCTTCTTTCTGCAGTCCATCTGTTTTTCTGGTAGCTATTGACCAAGGGTACAAACCTTTCTTGAAGAATTTTGGTCTCAACCACAGAAACATACTGATTTTGGGACCAGGAATTAATTTTAGACTGATCTGAGCTAAATTATTTTGTCTTTTTGAGGGGGAGGACAGTGAGAGTGAGGGCATGCCAGGAAAATAGGGTTTTTTTAGCATATTTTGCTTTTTTTAATGCTTAGTATCCTTAATATTTTGAAGTTGTATTTTATCTGTCCTATCACATAATATCTTGGAGCTGATTTTGAATAACTGCTTGTAGGGGCTGGATGGTGCCCCTTTCCTGTCTGTGGTCAGAATAGGCAGGGTGTGAGAAAGCTTTGCCTGTGCTTAATGCGAGGCATGGTGAAGGGGTCCTGATAAATAGAATCTGCCAGCTTTTACTTACTATGACTTGTGCAGAACTTCAGTTTGGTTTTTATTTACTGAGGGTACTGGCAAAAGCCCCTTGGTGTGGATAATCACCTCACAGACACCACAGGCTCTGGTAGTTACTGTAGTCCTTCCTTTGCTTAGCCATTGTAGGGTGGGCATTTTTATGCCCCCCAGTTTTGGTTTTTTTTAACTTTTTCTTCCCCTTTTCAATCCCCAGGCCAATGCAGTGCTGATCCGAGAAGTGGATGTAGAAAAGGTCATGACATTTGAGCAGCCATATGTAAGTGCAATTAAAACATTGTGGAACGACCCTGGAATACAAGAGTGCTATGACAGGAGAAGAGAATATCAGCTTTCTGACTCAGCTAAATAGTAAGTATTCAGTCCCTGGCATGCTTGTGGTGGGAATGATGGTCTAACAAATTATACCTGTCCAAATTTTTTTTTAAATTAAAGTCCAGAGTTTGCTCCCTTATCATTTACTACCTTTCCTGAGAGTATGAAGTGTTCTGGTGGGTGTTAAAGGGTGTTCACACATCTGCTTCTGGATATACCTGATGCCAGAATCTCCACATTATTCCATCTATATTGATCCTGGCTCTTGGGCAGCAGAAGTGCTGCTCTTTCTCTTCAGATTTGTCTTTGGCCTACAGCTGAAAATGGATGTGTAACTCAGATTTTATTAATTATAAATCCATTAAGTTTGGTATTGTACAGAGGATGTTTTACATTTATAAGTAAATAAGTGTATGTTTCTACATTTATAAGTCAAAAACCTCAGATGAGACTTGATCCTGAAACAAAAAGCATCTACTCTAGTTAAGCTTCCTCTGTTGTAAAGATTGTCTTCCCCACTCCTATACAGAGTTGATAAAGTTGTTTTTGGTGTATCTATTTATCCTCCAAGGGGGCCAGCTGGTAAGCTACTGTCCCCCAAAGATGTTTTCTGTTAGTTTTCCACACCATTATTTTTTCATTTCCATTATTTAAAATAATTCAGACAACTTCTTCCTTTCTCATTATGCTACAGAAAGACTTCATGTAGCAGTTTTCACATCTGTGTATTTATGTGCTGCAACCTAAGGTAGTTATTTCTTTTTTTCCTTGTTATTTTTCCCCCTGTCCTGCTTGCAGCTATCTCAGCGATGTGGATCGTATCGCTACCCCAGGATATCTACCAACTCAGCAAGATGTGCTACGGGTCCGAGTCCCTACAACCGGGATCATAGAGTACCCCTTTGACCTAGAGAATATTATCTTCAGGTACTGGAGGTGTCTTCATGTTACAGCTGAAGTGAGGCAGCAGGGAGATGGTTTCAGGAAGTTCTGGGTTGCTTTGGAGTGTCCAGAGGCTTTGAGTGGATGTGTGATGGGTGGTCTGATGTTGTGGCTGTCAGAAAACTGAACCTGCTTTTGAATCAGTGACACTTCAAGGCCAGGGAAGCATCTTGATGTCCTTCCTGGGAAGGATTGCACTGCTGGCATCTCAGGCTGAACCTGTGGCTTGTGGGGCAGCTGAGGGAAGTGTTGGGAGCTGAAGCCACCAGGGGCTGACACTTTTTATGCAGAAATACTTCCTTGTACCCAGCACTTGCCTTGAGAGCTGGTTTTCTGTGTCTACCTTGTGCTCTCAGGAGGGCACCAAAACTTGCTGCCTGTGCTGCTGCAGCAACAGATGGTCTTTGCCTGCTTAAGCCAGCAATTGAGCCTGGCATGACCAGGCTGAACACAGCAACATCCTTGTTTCTCACTGGCTCTCTGGTACTTGGGTACTCCCTGCCCTTCCCCACCACAGTGTGGCATTGCCAGAGAGGGATACAGGAGCCTGAATCCTCTCTCTTGAACCATTTGGTTACAGAAATGCAGGAGTCTCCTCTCCCTGTTCTGTTTTGCTGACCTAGGGAATAGGTGTAGGATTTTATCAAAGGTGAACCACGTGTGTGGCACTTCAGGTGAGTGCTAAAACAATTTTAGTGTGCTGTACAGGTGGGACTTGAAACTGAGAGGCTGAAGTGCATGACTGTTAAACAGCACATTCCAACAAAAGTGTAACAACTAAAGAAAGATTTGGGTGGGGGAGAAGCTTTGAGGCAAGCAGGTGCTTTAATTAAAAATAAAAATAGTTTGGTCATGTGACAGAGCACAGTTTTGAAGGACTTGTCTTTTCAGACTCAGGGGTGCTGCTGAGCAAACCAGAGCAGAATGCAGCGAAAATGGTAAAGGGTGAATTTGGCATCACTCACCTGTGGCCATTCTTTCAGTTTGGTGTATTTCTGTACCAGGACATTTTGTAAACTTGCTGGTTTTGTTAGCAGGCAGATACTGTCACATCCCCTGCCAGGTTAACTGGAATGGTAAAGAACCAAATTAATTCTCATTGTTTGCTGGTCCTTTGCATTCAGAGAATTGTAGCTACCTCTGTGATACTCTATGTACTTCTCTTCCTTAGAATGGTGGATGTTGGAGGTCAAAGATCAGAACGAAGGAAGTGGATCCATTGCTTTGAAAATGTGACTTCCATCATGTTTTTAGTAGCACTTAGTGAATATGACCAAGTTCTGGTGGAATCAGATAATGAGGTGAGCCAAAGAGGGAGAACTCTGCAGGAGGGAGGAAGGGAAAGGAGGGAGGAATGCCTTTCTAGTTACTCGAAGGCTGGTACCCAGGTGCTTGGTGCCAAGTTGGATTAGCAACTATTATTGGTTTTGGCCTTCAGTTCTTGTTGCAAAGGGAACATGAGCCTCAGTGGGTCATGATGTCCCTGAGGATGGAAAAGGCAGAGGGCATTCAAATCATCTGGACTTCTCAAGTGAAAAATGAAATCATCTGAAGTTGCAGAGTGCCTTGTGCCATGGAAGGCACTGTGCAAGTGCTCCCAAATCACCCCTTCCCCATCCTGCACTGGATTACTTCATTTGGATTGCTGGATTTGCTGTCTTGTGAGGTGGTGACTGCACTCTTTGAAGGTTCAAATCTGAATTTTGGCACTTGCTAATAGATTAAAAACATGCTATTGGATAACAAGTTGCTCTTTTTCTAGGGGACAACATATGCTCATGAAGTATCATTGGCCAGTCCTCTCACACGACTGTCAAAACATTAAATTGACTTTTAAGTCTTTTGATGTGAAAGGCTTGGCAAATAAATGAAGCTTGAGTCCCTCAGGTTTTATATTTCCTTTCCATTTACTGATCCAGCTTGAACCAGAATCTACCTGGGACCAAAGTGTTTTTTGTATAATGTTTGAGATGCTGAATTACTAGAGGCCTGAGTGCATGTGCAGGCAGCAGAAAGGCATTTTAGTGCTCCTCTGTGAAAACAGGACTTTCTCTCTCATTCCAGAACCGGATGGAAGAGAGTAAAGCTCTCTTTCGAACCATTATAACTTATCCATGGTTCCAAAACTCCTCTGTTATCCTCTTTCTCAACAAGAAAGATTTGTTGGAAGACAAGATCCTGTATTCCCACCTTGTTGACTATTTCCCAGAGTTTGATGGTGAGTGGCATTTAAAGGGGGATCACTCTATGGGATGGAGGTGGTTTGGTTAAAACTTACTTGTTTTTTAAAGAACACTCAGATCTAGAAATGGAGAAAACATTAATTTGAGAAAAAAAATGCCTACAGCAATAAGAAAACATCACAAAAATATCTTAATCATGCATAGACAACTGGAATCTGATAGGATGATCAAATAGTGAGCCTCTCCTAGATGGAGAATTACCCCCTCCAGTATGCACTGCAAAGTGTTAAATAATGGAAGTCTAACTTGTACATATAACCAATTTCATAAACATGGCAATTTACTGATGTTCTGAACTTTTTAACCATCTAGCCAAGAGGTGAATTGAGTCTTTGTTTTGAGAAACTGACTGGTCAAATACCCAAGTTGTTCAAATGATGGTGCTGAAAAATCTTCAGGAAGCATGAAATTCTTATTAGCGTGCCATCTGCTGTTGTGGGAAAATAATATCTATGTGAAGCAGAGAATTTCCCATCTGAAACAAAACTCCTTGGCCAAAATATTATTTCAGGCTCTTCAGCTGAGTGCATTTAAAACTGACTGGTAACACATCTGTACAAGGCTGGCAATAAAATAAAAGTAGTGGAGAATCAGATCAGACAACACTATTTTTGCCATGCTCTCGTGTATTAATTCTGTAATTATTTGCTTAAAATTATGAGGTGAAGGAAGAATTACCATTTTGCAAACAGAGAGCATTTAGTGCTGTCCAGCATCTGCCACTGTTACCCAGTGGATGCTCCCACCCAGGGTTGTTCCAAGGTCTGGATTCCACAGCAGGGTCTAAACTGACCCATCAGTGTCTGCAAAGTGCCCAGTGCTCCTTGTGGGATTTGGTTAGACAGTTGAAAAGCGTGAGACTCTTCAGCTCCTGGGCCTTTTATCCCATAAGTGATCTTAATTTCTTCTTTAAAGCTCTGTAACCCATAGGAAAAAGTGCTGATGGATCTGTGGGATGCATGGGAGTGAATCCATTCACTGGTGTCTCTGTTTGCTGCAGGCCCACAGAGGGATGCACAGGCAGCCCGTGAGTTCATCCTCAAGATGTTTGTGGATTTAAATCCCGACAGTGATAAAATCATCTATTCCCATTTCACATGTGCCACAGACACAGAAAACATCCGTTTCGTCTTTGCAGCTGTCAAGGACACCATCCTACAGCTCAACCTGAAGGAGTATAACCTGGTTTGACCTGCTCTGCTCTTGCCCCTTGAGAGGCTTCTTTGTGAAGAAAAGACAAAAAAATGAAATTTTAAATATGACAGGAAAAAAAAAAAAAGTTTTAATTTTTGATGATGTAATGATTGCAAATTGTCTGATCTGTGGAGTGGCAAGTGCTCAGTGTTATCCTGGAGTCTCATGTCTCTGTCCACAGAGTAGTTGATTTCATATTTTTAACAAATTGCTTTTATGTCACAGTTAACGGGGATATGCCTCATTTCTTCAGCACCTTGCTTACTTCTTAATTTTTGCCAAGCAGCTAAGGCAGCCTCATTTTGATCTTTCCTTTGTTGCTAAGCCACTTTTTTTTTTCCCCCCCCTTTCATTCCCATGGTATATGTAGAAAAAAACAAAAATCCCCAACACTTTCCAGCTGAGATTGTGAATTCACTGGACTGTGGGAGTGCAGAATGCTACTGGTCCCTTTGCCCTGTGCTATAGGGTGCCTCTGGTGTAATTTGCTAATCCTGCTTCCTTCCCCTCCTTCTTTCCCTTCCCTTCCCCAGGACACGCTCCATGGTTCACTGTGATGAAATGTTGGGGAGGAGCGATTGCTCTCCAACTATTGTGCAAAAAAAAAAAAAAAAGAAAAAGGCAAAACAAACAAACAGAAAAAAAAAAAGCCATCACTTTTCCATTCTTTATATGTTCTGAGTAATTTTTTGTTATCAATTATAAAAGATATGGAGACTGTGATTTTTTTTTTTTTAAATTATTGATGTTCTATACATAGTTTGCTATGTGTTGCTGTATTTTGTTCATGGACTAGAAATGATGGAAGCTCTTGGAGCAATAGCTGCTGAGCCTGGGGAAGTGCCTGACTGTAATTTTTCTTTTTTTTAATTTTATTTTACTTCATTTTTATTTCTTCTTTTGTTTTTTTTTTCCCCCCACACACATAAACACATCCCACCCACACCACAAGCGTGTGGCCGTGTGCGCACAAGGCTCAGTCTGCAGAGAGGAACTGTTTTGTTGGGTAGAGTTTTTGACATCAATGAGCAGCTCTGGAGTTGTTCTCTATGCAGCAGTTACCAAAAGCACACTGAGTAATTGTGGCATTCCAACATCAGACTTTGCCTGGATTGAAAACTTTAGTCTTGTGCCATCCTCTAGGTCTTTCCTTGCTGCCTAGTAGCAATCAAGCCTTGTTTTGTTGCATTTTGTGCCAGTGTGTGAATGACTTTGTAAGAATTCCTCAGCCTTGTCCAGCTTGCAGAGTTTGAGAGAGGACCAGAGCTGGAGGGTGACAGTCTCTGGTGGGATTATTCCTTGGGAAGAATGAGGACAGCTCTTGGAGGGAGCAGCAGTTCTGTCTCTCCTGTTCATGCATTCCCCTGAGGCACACGCTGCTGTGTCCCTCTTTGGAGGGGTGTGGGATTTTCTTTGGAAGACTTGCACACATCCTTGCTCCAGGGTGCCTGTGGTAATTGTGTTAGCAGTGGGTAATTGTGTTAGCAGTGGCTGCTGCAGAATCCAGAGAGCCCTGCCCTGGCTGCACTTGGTGCAGCAGGAGAGGAGAGGAGAGGAGAGGCAGCAGCACTTGCTGGAAGGCAGAGTGGATGTCGTTCTGGATTCTAAATGCCACCTGAATCTCCACTGAGCAGGAAGAGATGAAGCCTTTGCACATTAGAGAGCTTTATTTCCCAGGAGCTGAGGCAAGTCAGGGTGCTGAAGGGCTGCTGCCAGCCTGGGAGAGAGGAGTGCATTGGCAAGGCAGGGAGAGAGCGAGTGGGAAGCAGATGTGACCCACGTCTGGACGTGTGTCAGTCAGCCATCACTGATGCTTCTGTTTCAATTCCAACGAGTAGCATTGGGTCCAAATTCTCTGGATCAACCAGATTGCCCCCTTGAAGGCTGCCAGTAGAAAAAAGACTAAACGAGCTGCACTGTTGAAGGGGGCCGTTGATATTTTGTCTCTTTTGTAGACAGAGCACTACATCAAGTGTTTTGCACAACATTGTGAGAGTAAATCTAACTGTCTGAGATGCTTAAAATGCTTTGATCTAGAACACTAAACTATGGAGGGACATAATTTTGAATAATTGTGTTGATAGGTCCCTTGTTTTCCAGAGTAGGCAAGCGAAGCCTCTGTATGCTCAGAGCACTACAGAGCAAAGCAAGCTCTGCTCCAAGTGATTCCAGAGCTCAAGTTGGAACAGTAGCCATGGGACCAACAGCTGAAGAGCCAGTCTGAGTGGTGATGCTGGGAGAAACATAGCATCTCTTTAGACTAGCCATGCTCTGGACTGCATTTAACCCTTGGGAGGAATGAGAGGGATTCCCATGTGTCAGACAGCTTTGCATCAATTTTACTGCTTTTTTTTTTTTTTTTTTTAATCTTTATGCCAAAATGATCCAGTTTGTAGAAACTGTCTTATAAAGAGGAATTTATAATCATCTTCATGTATTCTAAGTGCTGTTCCTCTGAAGCAGAAGGCAGCACCAGCCTCTTCCGCTTCTGTGATCCTTTTGTAAATGGTTCACACTACAGCTGTTGCCAGCAATGAGCCTGGCACTGAGATACACAGGTTCTTGGAAAATAACTTCCCAGAAGTTTCTCTTTTCCAAGGTGAATGATGGTGGTACTTCCACTTGAATCAGAAACTTTTTTCGTCTTGTTTTGTACCTTCCCCTTCCTTTAAGAGCTGCTGCCCTGGCACAGGAGGAGGGATTTTGGCATCTGTCTCTTGCAGAGTGACTCTGCATTGTGGCAGGCAACTGTGGGAGGCTGCGGGCACAAGAATTTAGGGAATGTGCTGTACCTTGTTGGGCACCTGCTTGGGGTAGCTGTTGGCCTGAGAACTGGCTCGGGGCGGGGAGGGAAGGGCCGAGCGTGGCTCTTGTGTTCCTGAAACCTCCTCCTGGATTGGGGTGGGAATGGGTCACACCTGTACACGTCACCTGGAGTTGTCTGCGACTGTATCATGTGTGAGAAGATACCAGTGTTAGCACGTGCTTTCCTTAGTAAGCAGCTGCTTGTGTGCCTCCAGCTTGGCCAGTGAAGTGTTCCTGCAGAACTGGCTCCTGTCTCTGTTGGCTGGCAAATGCCTGCCCTAGCAAAAGTGCCAAACCTTAAAACCAAATTTGCCTGTATCAACCTTTCTGAAAGTGAGGCCTGTCAGAATTCTCTGCAGGTTGAGAGTGACTTTCAGAAGAGAGGTGAAATTGGGTTGTTGTCGGGAATCTCAAGTCTGAGGAGTTGGTCTCCTTGCTAACCTCTGCTCCTTGTGCACTTTTAATCTATGTTCTGTTGAAGAAACCAACATACTTTGAACTAGTTTGAAACTTGAAGTCAGTGAGCAGAGGACCATCCCTTTTCCTTGCACCATTCCATGTGGATTGGCTACCTGGTGAGCAAAAGCCCCTTCCAGCTGCAGCGTGTCAGCTCCTGCCCTTCCTGCCTTGCCCCTTCTCCTCGAGTTGGATTCTTTGGTCTCTTGTTGTTGCTTCCTAGCAATGTTGGCCTTGCGTTCAACTATGGTTTTTCTTCATGTGTTTTACTGGTTAAAAAAAAAAAAAAAAANAGTGTGCTGACCATTGTATTGTCCTGTACAGAGCCCAGGTCGTTAGAGTCCAGCAGAGATAAAAGTGTGTTATGCAGCACCCAGTTTTTTAAGAGTATGGTTTGTGCCAATGCCCCTTCTTTAGTAGTGCCAGAGACTCTTTACAAGTGCCAATGTGGTGGAAATTATTTGGTTATACTTGTATATTATAGGATCCTGATTTAAGACAATTTAAACATTATCCTATTTAAAAAGAATACTATATAAAATGCTGTTTTTAAACCTTGTCATTTGCAATGCATGTATTGTTGTGCGTGTTGGGGGGCGGGGAGGGAAGAGGGTAGGGTAAAGGAGTTTCTGAATAAGATGCCCAGTGTCAGGATCTATTCAGACTCCAAACTGTCTCATTCCAGTCCAGGAGTGTGATTGTTTCTTGGAATGATCCCACTCTGACTGCTGGGCAACACGCTTATTACAGAAATATCTGATGGAAATTGATTTTCATATCTTTCTCCTGAAATAAACTCTCTGTTTGAAATTGGAATAAATTTTGTTCCTAAAAGCCGTGGTGGTTGTGTGTGTGTTTCTTCACTCCTGTCTCCCCTCTCCTCTTCCTCCCTGCCTGGCTCAGCAGGTTCTGTGCCCTGTGGGACCTGCAGCTCTGCCTCCTGTCAGAAAATCTGGACTCTGAGACATAGAAACAAAGCATGTTTTGGTAAATAAAAGGTATAATATGCCATAATTATATATAAAATGCACTGTACCATTAATTCTGAAGTGTGAGCAGTGTCCAACTGGGGGTTTAAGGTGCAGGGATGCAATGGTGGCATATTGATTAGAAGTTTTCCAGGATTTTGCAGTAGGATTGCTAAGGGAAGTTGTTGGTGTTTGCTGCTGCCTCTTGCTGTGGTGTCAGCCTGTCGCAGGCACAATTCCAAGCAGGATCTCTGTTGCCAATAGCAGGAATGTTGGTGGGACCAGAACTGCTTCCAGTCTTGTCTGTTAGAAACGTGGACTGAAATATGAAACGGCTTAAAATTACCCCTTAAGGAGCCCAGGGATGAATGACTGAAAACTTCCACAAAACAATTTCCCGAGATGGAGTTCATAGAGCTTAATTCCTTTTCTCTGGGCTCATTGTCCAGGAATGTTGCATTAAATCAGCTGGGAGTGGGTAGAGATGGCCAACTTCCTCTGTAAATGTTTCCTGTGTTTTTCAGGAAGCTGCAACTGAGGATGTTCTGCTCCCTTCAAGGTCACTTAGCACAGGTGAAGCTGCAGCTCCTGGGCAGCCTGAAATATTGTGTTGGCTCCCACCAGGAAGGGAACAGAGATCTGGTGACCAGAGCACTGGCCAGGGCTCAAATTGTCACTGTTTCCTAGTTATGGGTGAGTTTTTGTTGCTTTTCTCAGTGGCTCTGTCCCCTCACCAGCTGTCAGTGCTCCCTGTTCACGTCCTCAGCTCTGTGTGAGCTTCTGTGTGTATTTGCAAAGAGCCAAATACACTGAGTTTCAATAAAACAAAGCAACTAGTTGAGGCTCTTCAAGGAAAAAGGTGCAGCCTTTAAGGCCCAGTGTTCCCAGCTGGCTGTGAGGGCCTCGTGTTTTGGGCTTTTGCAGCCTCCAGGTGTGTGTGGGGCTGTCCCTGGAGGAGCAGGAGGTTGGGTCCCTGCTGGAGCAGCCCAGAGAAGGAGGCAGCTGAGGGAACAGCCCATGCAGCAGGCTCACAGTTGCTGCTTTCCCAAGGACCACTCCAGCCTGGGCTGGATAAATTGTTCCCAGCAGCACAGAGAGCTCCTGCTCACCTCCAGCTCCGCAGCCAGGGCCAGAGCCCTCGGCTCCTCTGATCCTCCCGTGCCCATCCTGCAAGGAGGGGTGTTGGGAACATGGGAGCCTGTGCTGTGAGGCCACCTGCCACTGCCTGGAGAATTCCTTTGGCCTGCAGCCTGCTCCAGAGGGAGGGACTCTGCCAAAGAGCTGGGCTGTGGGCCAGGGGAGTGTCCTGATAAGGTGAGCTGGCCCAGGGACTGGGGTTGTGGCAGTGCTGCAAATCACTTTAAACTGGGCCACTGGGTGTTCCTGCCAACACCAAAGCAGGTCCTTGGGATTGTGCACCAGACATGAAGGAAATAAATTTTCATATTTTTAATATTTAAAAAATCCCATCTGCAAGAAAAGGGAAAAGAAGAGAGAGTTTGGGGTTTGCCTTGTCCTTGGACAACCATCATGCTCCTCACAGGAGGAAGCTCTTTCCTTTCAGCATTCCCTTTGCCCTCTTGGGAAGAGAGGGAAGTATCTGTCCAGCATAAGTGAAATGTCATGTGGAATTTACAAGGCAGGAATATAAACCTCCCTCCTCTGACTTCAGGTTTTTCCTGTGTTATCCTGACCCCACACAGGACCCTGGGGCTGATGTGCAGCTCAGGAGCTCGGGACCAGCTTGGCCTGTGGAATGGCAGCTGCTGTTGGAACATTTCTGTCAAGAGCTTCTTGAGCCCTGGACTCAGTGAGGGCTTGTTCTAACCCAAGCTGTTTCCTGTGTGCTCTCCCAGTGATAGCAGTTTGGTATAATTGTCCTTGAGCTGCTTTATCTCCTGCCATGCAGCCTGATCTGAGGAAGTTAAGTCTCCACAAGCAATTTTTGTAACATCTCCACCACCGTGGGTGGAGAACTCATGGCTTTTGAAGAGTTTTTGCAGCTCCCATGCTGGACTGGGTGACCAAGACTCCACACTTGGGCTGTGTGAGGCTTCTGGATAACCCCAGCTGCAGAGCTGGGTGAGGATGTGGCTCATCAGGGACCTCAGATTCTGCCCAGGGCTGTTCTACACCCCTGGCCAAGGGCTGTTATTTGTCCCTGGCCACTCCTGTGCACTGCTCCTAGAGCTGCTCCTCCCTTCATCTCAGGTGAGTATCTGTAGCTCCCGGCCATGGAAATAAGTGGTGTTTTTGTGGAGCTCCCCACAGACAGGTCTCTCCTGCTCTGCTGCTTCCCATCCTCCCTCCCAGTGACTCAGGCCTTCAGTCCCCATCTCTCCAAAAGGTGACAGGCTCTTTGCACAGAAGATGCAGGATGAGAACTGGCAAATTTTCCTGGGAAGGATTTGGCAGCCTCAACAGAAAAGAAGTCTCTGCTCAGTGTCAGCTTTGCTACCCTTGGTTGGGAGCAGATTAAATGGTGTAAAGAACCCTGGGGGAAAGAGGTGCCTGTCCTCAGCTCAGCCATGAATTTGCTTCCAAACTGCAAGAGTTAAGTTTTTTTGGATCAATTTGGAAGTGGTTCAGAGACAGAACCTTGATGAACACACCCTGTTGCCAACCCAAAGAGGGCACTCTGGGCATGGAAAACCCAGCAGAAATGTGCTAGAGGTGCTTTCCTTGTGCAACATCACCCACAGCAAAAACCACTGGTAACTCTGCTCAGCTGCAGCTTTTCTTAGTCAGGTGAGTGACCCGGGGACTTTTAGACATTTTGAATTATAAGGTTTGGAAAATTTTTGGAGTCTTCACATCTTTGGCCTTGTGTTTAGTATGAAGTGCTGGCACAGATGTTGAAATGGCCTCTGACAAGTCACCTTTGGGCAGAGGTGAGAGTAAGGAAAGGCAAACACTCCCCAGAAATGTGTTTTTGTCAAAGAAATCCTAAACATCTGACGGAAGTGTTTGTGCTCCTCTTGCTGGGTCTCTTGCCAAACCTCCAGATTAATTTCCTCAGGTTGCAATATTTTTAAGCTCTATTGTGGAAGATGCAGGGGTTTATTTTTTTGTCTTAAACCATGACATGTAGGAATAAAATATTTACTGAATATCAGGCTGTGGTGGGACTGTGTGGTTCCTCTCTCTGCTGCCAGCTCCACTAAAAAGATGACTCAGTGTGCCTCGATGAATACCTGTGAGTGACAGAGGGGCACTGGGGGGAAGATGCTGGTTTTGTGTGGAATGGCAGCCAGAGGTGGGATGGGGTAGAATTGAGAGGGGCCCATGGAGGAGAGGATGTGATGGAGTGAGGAAATCTCCTGAAATACCAGCTTGGAGGTCCCTGGAGGGAGTGACGAGAGCCCCTGCCCTGAATTCCAGACTGGACATCTATTCTGGAGGTTTAGATGGGACAGAAAACGGAGGCCACTGGTTGGGGTAGAAACCTCCAGCTTGGGGTTCAACTGTTTGAGCTGTGACTTTCTCCTGAGTTGTTCAGGACTGGGGCCAGTGGCCCAGAGAAATCCAAACTGCAGCAGGAAAAACGCTTTCAAATGCTGATGAGATTTATTGTTTTTATGTGTTATTACAGCACCAGAGCTACAGAAGAGAGGAGAAAGGAAGCAGCAGGTTCCAGAGGCAGGGGACAGCAGTAGTGAAGCACCAGCTGGAAGTGTCCTCCCTGGAGCTTGGACAACCCTGCAGCCCCAGGGCTTGGGCAAAGACACCCAGGCACGGTGGCACAAAGGACAGACAGGGAGGAGGCTGCTCTTTGGATCCCTCTGATCTCGTTGTGCAGCCTTCCCCTGGGGGCTACAGACACCCCCCCAGCTACTGGCACCTCTCTAGGGCTGTCCTGCTGCTTCCTCTCCAGAGCTGTGGCCACAAAGGGCCAAACCAGGGCAGCAGTGGAGGAGCGCAGGCACTCCCCAGGGTGCAGAGGGGATGAGCACAGCCAGGGCACAGCCTCTGTGCCAGCCCCACCACGGACAGAGCTCGGCTTGGCCACAGAGAGCTCCTTGCCACATCCACGAGGACCAGTGGAAGGTGTTTCCCAGGGAGAAAGGAAAAGAAAGCTGGTGAGGATGGGGCTGTGGAGGGTGAATCCTTCAGGGCAGCAGCTGCAGGGGGAGCAGGGTCATGCAGATTTCATGACACTGTTGACCCAGGGGAGGTAAGGAGCAATGTGTGTGTAGAAGCCAGGCCAGTTGTTGTGTTTGTAGGAGAAGATGCCATAGGCTTTGTTGTTGCAGACCAGTGGATCCCCAACATCGCCCTGTGAAAAGGAGGGGGAGAGAGATCAGGCCTGGGTTATTCTGGGGTCCCCAGGGACAGGGACAAAGGACAGGGAGGCTGCAAACGTCAGGACAGAACTCCCCAAGCAGAAGCCTGGACTCGCAGTGGATGGGGATAACTCTGCCTCCACAAGGGACACGTGACAGCTTCGTTTGGGACCCAGCTGGGGGAACACTGAGCTTCATTCACCCTTCTGCTGGCTTCAGATCCAAAACACACTCAGACCAACAATGAGATTCAGGGTGAACCCCTCTGGCCAAGCTGTCATCCCCCCGTGCTGCTGCAGACTCCCAGGTGCTGTGCCATGGCAAGACAGGGATCCTTTTGTCCTTTGTGCTTCGTCCCTGGCTAAAACCTCCTGCACAGCCTCCTCCTCCTGCCCAAGCAGAGACTGACCTTTTCAGGTACCCCAGCAGATCTGCTGCGGCCACAAATCAAGTTGTCAGCAAGTCCTGGGTAGTGGCTGAGGCAGTCCCTTTGTTTGATGATGGTGACAGTGGCCTCACGTGAGGTGACAGAGGGTGTCCTGTAGCCCCAGCCGGCCACGCTGCACTCGGTCCCACCACGAACTTTGGATTTCTCAAAGGAAATGGGCCTGACGTGGCCATTGCTGGTGGCATTGCCATTCAGCTGGGCAAAGAAGGGGACAGAAAACAGAGAGATGAGTGCTTGGCCTGTAATCCACCGGCCCCTCCTGCTCCAGGGTGGCAGCTCAGCTCAGCAGGGCCATGCAGCTGCTCCAGCCACGTTACCTTCAGCAACAGGATGTCATTTCCCTTCTTGGGACTTGTAAATTCTGGGTGGCAGTGATACTCCTTGACCTCGAAGGTTTGCCAGCTTTCCTCTCTCCTTTGGAGTGTGTGGGCTCCCAGGATGACAGTCAGAGGTTTGTGGCTGGTGAAATCAAGCACAGTGGGTGTCACCAGCTTGTCCCTGTCTTGCCTGGGAACACTGAGGTTCATCTCCCAGGGGCATGGCCAGGAGAGTCCAATTGCACAGATACAGTGTATGTTACTCCCTATACACGAAATATGTATTATAAATGCACTTTTTAAGAAGAATGGTGGGAGCAAGGAGCTCTGCCAGTGAATCTGCCCAGCCAAGAGGCAGAGCAAGCTCCCACCTGACAGACCAGAGCTCTGCAAGGGCTCCTTTATCTCCAGACATCAAGCTGGGCACATTTGGTCCAGAGCTGCTGCTCTCTTGTTCTGAGGCCCATGGAAGTCCAGGGATTTCTAAATCAGGCCCCTCTGCCTCACCTGCAGAAGGTGCTGCCTCAGGTAAATTGGAAAGGACCTTGGGTATCTCAGGAGTCCCTCCCAGTCTCCCAGGTGAGGCTTGGGCCTCCAGGCTCCTGGGTCCTCCCTTTTGTTTCTCAGGTGTGAGAACTGGCCCTGAGCCTGGCACTGGCACGGGGGCAGAGCTGTCAGCCCTGAGGGAGCTACACCCAGGGCTCTGCACTTCTGGAAAAGTCCTCCTGCCCATCCATACCCCAGCTGGAGGGATGCAAAAGGGCTGGGCAAGCAGCTGGCTCATAGGAAATAATTCTGGCACCAAACAAATAGGTATCAGAAAGGGCAAAGCCTGAGAGGAGGTCGGTGCCAGTGGGGGAAGAAGCCACTCCGACCTCCCATCATTGACATCCAGGGAAAATAAAATGAGCCATGGAGGAGGGAAAAACAATCAGGGTAAACATCTGAGGGTGGGCTGGGGAGGGAGCTGGGGCTCAGTGCTGTCCCCAGGCTGTGCCCTGCCCCGTGCTGCCTGTTCATGGCTGAGGTGACCCCAGCTGTGAGAGCTCCAGGCAGGAGCTGTTCCCCAGGCCGTGGCGGGGCAGACACCTCTCTGCAGGTGCTGGGGGAGCACAGCAAGGACTTACACGAGGCACTGAGCTGCTGTCATCACCCAGCCAGGGGCCACCAGGAAGCCTCCGCAGAAGTGGTTGTCCTTCCCCTGCAGATAGGCCAGGTAGGGCGTGGGCTGTGTCCTGGAGGGTGGCTTGTCTTCTCCTCCTCCCTCCCTCCACTTCCAGGGATAATCTGCAATGGATGGGGCTGAGGATGAGGTGTTCAGAGGGCACAGGGCTGAGATCCTTCCTTCCCCAACCCTCTCCTGGCCTCCGGCCCGCTCTACTTACTGGTGCTGACTGGGGGGCACATCACCAGCAGGAGGGGCAGCAGCAGTGTCTGCAGGTGCTCCATCATGGCCTTCTGGGCTTCAGTGGATCCCTTGGAGGTGGGGCTGCGTCTGAGGTCTCGTCCTGCTCCCAGCAAGGTTTTATAGCCTGAGACCAGACTCCAGGAAACCACAGAAGTCAGACTGATCTGAAGAATCTTTCCACCAGTTGCATGTCTCAGCAATAGTGAGAGGGGAATTCAGCCAGTCTTGGCCTAGGGCATCAACCCACCTCCATCATGGGTCTGATCTGAGGAATCTGACGTCCTTCTAAACCCAGAGCCAATTTTAGAACATTACGTTTGTTCTGGAAGCTGTGGGCAATGCATCCACCCTCATCTCTGACTTCCGGTGAAGTCTTCCATTGCAGCTTCTATTTTCTTTTGAGCACTTGCAAACTCTCTTGATTTTTATCACAAGCCCTAAATAAACAAGATTTCTTTCACCTGATGCATCAGCTCCAAAGACTGTGCATTGCCAGGTGAGGGCCTTCCTGCTCTCCCTCAGCAGCTGCAGCCTTGGCTAATGGAGCAAAATGGCTGTGGATGTGTTTATAACATGGCACTGATGATATTGGGAAGGAATCCCTCCCTGTGAGCGTGGGGAGGCCCTGGCACAGGTTGCTCATGGAAGCTGTGGCTGCCCCTGGATCCCTGGCAGTGTCCAAGGCCAGGTTGGATGGGGCTTGGAGCACCCTGGGACAGTGGAAAAGTGTCCCTGCCCATGGCAGGGGTGGAACAAGATGGTCCCTAAGGGCCCCTTCCAACCCAAACCATTCCGGGATTTTACGGTAAAAGCAAACTTTGAACATTCCCAGTTGGGCTGTGACGAAACAGGGCCGACACCTCCTTGCTGCCCTCGCTGCCAGTAAATCTGCTTTCCTCTCTGCCTGCAGTGCCACTGGGTAAAACCCATTTTTGCCATTCTCGTGCAAAGCCTGCAGCAGCTGGAGCTTCGAGGAAAACCCTGACGTGACAAAGATTCATAATGCACAGATAAGCAGCTGCAGCCTGTTCACTTGCAGATTTGTGAGCTGATAGCAGCTGTGAGCAGAAGCCCAAACATGGACCCTTCTCAGTTTCCCCAGGGCAGCCTGGGTGCTGAAGGCAGAGGTGACGCAGTTTCCCTTCATCCCAGGCAGGAACGTGGAGGATTTACGAACAGAAATCTGGGATGAACTGTGGAAACCCCCTCCCTCTGATAGAGATGACCAGTGAGCGACTGGGAAAGGCCATGAGGGCAAGGCAAGCACCCCTTTCCCTGGACTGCAGAGAGTTTTTGTACATTTAAAATTCCCCACTGTTTTTTCCCACCACAAACCGAGTCAGTCTCCTCCTGACATCACCAACATCCGTCACCCCCTGCCTGGGAGCTGTGCTCTCACTCGTTTACCAGAGCATCATCCCTGTCCCCCATCATTTCTTCCAAGGAACTCTTGTCTCTGTCTGCACACAAGAGGTGCCACCAGAAATGAGCTGGAATGAAGGAGATGAGGGCTCAGAGGGCAGCCTGGGGCAGGCCATGGAAGAAAGTCCAGATTACAATGGAGGAGCTGTCTGAAAACAGCCCTGGAGCATCCCTTAGGGGAGAATGTGTCTTTGGGCATCATCCAGCTGAGGGGAGAGGTTTGGGCTACCACTAAAACAGCCTCTGGCCAGGGGGATAAGGATGTGCCAAGCAGCTTCACAGCAGCCAGCCCCCAGGCAGGACTCATCCTTGCCTTCTCCAGGGACCCAGCTGGGCTCTCCCCCTGTAGTTATCACAGGAGGAAAGGAGGAAGTGACTTGGGGTCAGGCACTTTTGTGAACCTAGGTCCTTTATCAACCCTTTCAGTTCAATCCTTTCAATGTCTCTGCCCAGGACACGGTGCAGCAGCAGGGGATGAAGAGCTGTGGCAAATGGCAAACCCTGGAAGCCGTGGGGGTGCAACAGCTGGGACTTGGGGTGTGCCTCCTCTCTGGGATCCTAAAGCCCTGAACCCGGTGTCTCAGCAGCCACCTGCCCACGCCCAAGGGCACAGTCCACAAAAAGTCCAGCTGCCTCCACCCAGTGAAGCCTCTTGCAGCTCAGACAGCTGGGGAGATAAGCCTGGGGTGCCCTGTGACCGTGCTGTCTGGGCTGCCCTGAGTCCCAGGGTGCAGCAGCTCCCAGGCACGAGAGCTGTGCAGAGGGAACGGCCTTTACTCTGCACAGAAGCACAGAATGGCAGCTCTGGAGTCCTGGCCACTGCTGATGCCCCACATCCATCTGCCTCTGCTCCCAGGAGGGTGACAATGATGCTGAAGTTGGTGAATGGAATGTGTGCCCATCACTTTTCCCAGAATATTTCTACCTGGGCAGTTTTTCTCCTCACAGCACTCTCATCCTCCCTGTGACCCCAGGAAGGGCAACCATACCTCTTGTTTCTGAGCCTGCCAGTGATCCAGGATGCAGAGCTGTGATTGCTGCTGTCCCAGCAGCCTCTCTCCTGCAGCAGCCAGACCCTCCCTCCTGCACTCTGTGGCAAGGCCACGAGAAAGACGACACACGCTGGGAGATGCAGCTTTGAATTTACTGTGGGAGCTTTAAGTGCAGCAAGGTTCAAGCAGGAACAGGGTTATCTCTGAAGGAAGTGGGGTCTGTTGTGGCACAGCCTCTTTTTGTGCCATCTGGGGCTATCTCTGCTCCTGCCAGGGTGATTTAACACAGTCCTGAGACAGGCAGGGAATGGGACAGGCAGCAGCCTCAGAACAGAATGAAGGGGACTCTCAAGACACTTGGGTTCCCAAGGAGAGAGGAGGGAGTTGAGCCTTCAGCAGGGGCAGAAAGAAGCTATTGCAGTCTCCAGGGCCACACCAGAGCTGGAGCAAGTGCTGCCCCTGCTGCTACTTCTTCATGACTTTTTTGATCCAGGGCAGGTAGTTGGAGATGCGAGTGTAGACCCCGGGTGGGGAGTCGTAGCCAAAGGAAACAACCCCTTGTGCCACCTTATTACATACCAGGGGCCCACCAGAATCTCCCTGGGGAGAGATGAGACTGATTTTAGAAGCCTCTTCCCTGTGGGAACAGGTTTCTCCCTGGTCCCTCCCTGCCCTGTGGCTCTGTTCCTGCCCCACATCCCACCCGGCTGATGACCTGGGGCTCTACCCCTGGTGCTGTGCAGGGACTGTGGGTGGTGTCAGGGCATCCAGACAGCCAGTCCATATGGGAACTGTGATCCAGTGCTTGTCCCCTGCCCTGGCACCTGGCTGTGCCCGTGCCAGCAGCAGCTCCTGCTCCCAGAGAGCCCTGTGGGCCCTGCCCGTACCTGGCTGGAATCCTTCAGCTGGTGGAAGCTGCCAGCACAGACCATGCCAGAGTCGAGGTGTGGGTAGAAGAGGGTGCATTTCCTGCGGCTGTAGATGGAGACTTTGGTCTCAAAGAGCTTGTTGGTGGCCCTGTCCTCGTCGATCAGACCCCAGCCAGCAATCACACACTTGGTGCCTGTGGGGAGGTCACTGCCAGTCTTGGGCAGTGGGACGGTCTGGACGTAGTCATTGAGAGTGGCTTTTGATGTTAGCTGGGGGAAAGGAAGGGGTTGGGAGGGGGCTGTGAGCAGGACACTTTCTGTGCAGAGGTGGGGGGGTGGGTCTAGCAGGCTCTGCAAGCTCTGGGGAGCTGCTGTGAAAGCCACATGAGGCTCCAAACCCTGGCCGTGGCTCCTTCCCAGTCCTGCCAACCTCCAGCACTTTGAGCAGAAGAAGCTTTGCATAAGGAGCTAAGGGCCAGGACAAGCCCTGTCCAGTCTCTGCCAGCCCCAAAGCTCCAGCCCACCCTCTGGCCCCCAGAACTCCTTGCCTGGAGCAGCATGATGTCATTGTGCATCAGCTCGGGGTCGTACTCAGGGTGCTCGTGGTACTTGAGGACTCCCCGGACCTGCTGGGTTTTTTCTGGTTCATGGATGTTGTGAGCCCCCAGGATGACTGTGATATTCCTGGCCATGGCATGAGGAGGAGAAAGGGGAATTAGGCTGGATATCACCCACCTCCCCCATTTTGGCAGCCAGGTGGAGCGAGCTGCCCGGCACAGGAGGGACCTGCTCCAAAATTGCTCCAGGGAAGGAGCTCCCAGGCTATGGAAGGAAGAAGGGGGTGAAGGCCCTGTATTAAATACTCACCCCATGCAGTGTGCAGCTGACATCACCCAGTCAGGGGCCACCAGGAAGCCCCCACAGGCCCCCAGCTGTCCTACCTTCAGGTACGCCATGTACGGGTGGGAGTGGGGCTGCGCCTCGTGGCCCCCCACAATCTGACCCCGCAGAGCACCTGCAAGACCCCCCCAGCACAGGGTGAACCAGGGGCTGCTGAGAGCCCAAAAGAGCCACCTCTCTCCCAACAAAGCCCTGACTTACTGGTACTGGCCCAGGGGCAGCAGAGCAGGAGCAGCAGGGCCGGCAGTGGCTGGGGCTGGCACATCTCTGCCATGGGCTGGGCTCTCCTCCCAGCACGTGTGGAAGTCTTGAGTTTCCTCATGGCCAGGGGCTGGTTTTATAGCCTGGAGGCAGCTATATTTCCAGCCCAGCAGCCAGGAAATCGTGTGCAAGGGGCTGATTGTGCTAATCAGGGCAGTGCTGGCCTGGCTGCTCGCTGCCCACGTGCCTGTGGCTGTGATTGATGGGCGATAGCACAGGACGGAAAGGCCAGGGCAGAGAGAGCCTGGTGCACCACAGGCACAGCCTCAGGGGTGCTGACAGTGAGGCAGAGGTGTCCTGTGGTGGTTTTGAGGTGTGATTTAATATTTCTCCCACACTTTCTGTTTAATGGTTTTGCCTTGAGGAAGTGCAAGGTTCTGTGAAAAAGCCACTTAAAAAAACCAAAAAAATTTTGCCATTTAAAGTCATGAATGTGGTCTAGAGGAGATAATCCTGAAACTTTCTCTTTCATGTTCTTGTTTTCTTCAAAAGATGAACTGCAGAGCCTCTTTTCCTACAGAGATCCACCATCATCATCACCCAATTTAAATGAAAGGGCACCCAGGCACAACAACTGTGCCTGTGACAGTTTTTGAGCACTGTGAAGAGTCACATCTGCAGGGTTTGGTGTCAGCCCAGGTCAGAGGGGCCCTGCTGGTTCTTCTTGGCTCCTCTGGGGCCAGAAGCATCCTGCCAGCTTGGGGACTGGGATGTGTGAAGTGCTTCTCTGCAGCAGAAGAGACCAAAGCAGGGAAGTGCAACCACCCAACTGCCAGGAGTGATCAGTCATTTTAAAACCAGCCCTGCTCCACCCTTCCTGGAGCAGAAAAACACCTGTGGGCAAGTGGATGCCTTGGGCTGTGCTGGGGCCACACAGAGGGGACAGGATGGATGGGTGGGGAGGGAGGGAGGTGGGCCAGAGATGGGGATGCCTCGTGTCCATGAGCCAGCCTGGAGGCTGCCTGACAGGAGCTCTCCACAGAGCTTCAGCCATGTTTTGGTGTTTTTAATCATGATGTCTGAAAATACAAGCTTTAATCAGGGCTGTGCAGCAGCGCAGCAGGAAAACCTCAACAGGAATCGTCGATATTTGATCTTGTGTTTGTAACTTGCTGCCTTTCCCCTGCAGCTGCTTGTGGCCCCCCACAATCTGTGGCTGGACACCCATCCTGAGCAGCAGCCCCAGGGCAGGAGGGACTGGGCAGGCCACTGGCCATGGCCACAGGGAGCTGAGCTCCAGGCTGCTGCTCTCCTGTTCCTCTCTGGTGTCCCTTTGACTGCAGACAAACTCCTCACTCTGGGGCCAAGGTATTTGGGCCTTCCTGTTGACCTCTGGAGGCTTCTAGGGCCTCTCTGCTGAGCTGCCTCATCTCACTATCCATCAATACTTGCTTTAGCCATGGAACTGGAGCAGGTCCATGGTGCTTCAGCTGCCCACTGTGCCTCCCCTGACCCTTCCAAGCCCAGCACCCAGAGCCATGAGGCAGTTTCAGGCAGATTGTGGCTTTGATCTGAAGGGAAGAGATGAGAAACGTTGCAGGAGGGAGCATCCCTCCCCTGCCCCACTTTGCTTCACAGAAAGAGCATCAGAGCTGAGACAGCAGCAAAGGACAGAGCTGAGACAGCTGTGCCAAGACACAGCTCAGCCCCTGCCTGTGCAGAGAGCAGTGGGAACAGGACAGAACAGGAACCCTCCCTTGTGTGGGGGCTCAGCCCAGAAGAGCCCCCTTTGCCCCCAGGCATGACCTGGGGACTCCAGGCCTTGGATGTGTTTCTGTGGGGGCATGGGGAAGATCCTTCAATGTTTTGCTGGTCCAAAGGACCTCCACACCAGGGGTGAGAGGGTCAAGCTGTGCCAGCAGCTCATCTGCCTCCAGCCCTCCTGCCATCAGAAGAGTTTGCCTGCCCCAACTCCAATCCTCTCCACAGATCCCACTCCTGTCAGGAATCTCTGAGACTCCTCAGGCTTCGCCAGCTCTTTGAGAAGCTGCTTAGGGCCCCTGACAAGGGAAGAGTCTCCATCCTCAGATCTCTCAGGAACACTCCACCATGCTGTCCTGAGCACTCACTTTAGCTGGAGGCTGACCCTGAATCAAGAGCAAAGCAGGGGTGATGTGCCAGGGTCAGAGTGACCCTTTGGACCGCAGTGGTTTGTGAGCATCAGCCCAGAGTGTTTGGGAGCGAGCTCTGTGTGCTGAACGTGCAGCCCTGCTCCCCTCTGAGCACTCCTGGCCCAGCCTTCCTGCTGATTTCCTCTCCCTCAATCTCGGGGTCATCTGCTGACCTTATCAGCACCAGTTCCTTTCCACAGTGCTGATAGAAGAGGCCAAAACCTCAGCTCAGAGGGTGAAGGTGGAGGATGGAGCCCTCAGTTTTTAATGAAAACCACTCTTGCTTGCATGTGACTTCCTTTGCATCTTCCACTGGTCTGTGCTGCCATCCAGGCTGGGATCAGCCCACTGACCCAGCCTGGATGGGCTCCCTGGACAGCTCCCTGCTGATGGAAGAGCTCCCTGCTCTTTGCTCTCAGCCTGGGGACATCTTCATGACTTCCTGCCAGTCTGGAGTGAGAACAGAGGTACAGCAGGGCACAGCCTCTGCTGTGATCCTGAGTTAAAAGGTGCTCTGCTTTTCTTTCATCTCTGCCACTTTGCAGCTGATTTGGGTGGGGTCCACCCTGCACAGAAATGTGGTTGATGTTGTAACTTCCCTTTTTTCCACTTTGGTAGGTAGAAGCCTCACTTATTTTGCACAAGGAGCTGTCCCCACTACCTGCTCCTTGCTGGGCCTCAGACAAAGAGCTGGAGAGCACTGCTGAACCTCCCTCGGGCAGCAAGGGCCTCCCACCAGCCATGACAGGTGAGTCCTAAGGCAAATTCCCAGCCACAGTTGGGAATATCACCTTGCAAGGCTCTCCAGTCGAGTTTTGCAGACCTAGGCAATTAGGCCAACGATGGAAATTAACATTGCAGCCACCTCCTCATTCCTTGGTTCTGGTCTCAGCACCTTGTGTCTCCTGCAAAAGTGAGAAGCAGCAGCTTTTTGCCTCCTTCCCTGCCTGTGGGAAGACACACAGTGGGAGGATCCTGTCCCATCTCTAGCAGGTGCTTGGTGAGCTGAGGGTGTAGGTGCAGTGTCAGGGCACAGGCTTGGCTTGGACCAGCTGCTTTCCTTTGAAGTGGATGGGGCTGAGGCTCAGCTGCAGCCACACAGGTGCCTGGACCTGCTGCACACACAGTGCAGGACGGGGATGGATGTGGATGGATGTGTCTGGATGTGTTCTGAGAGAGCGGCAGGAGCTGGGCCCTGAGGAGTGACAGTGTGGAACTTCCCCCTGAAGAAGGGAGAGAGAGGTATCTGAGCATGGCTGGTGCACAGGGCAGCTGAGGAAGAGGCAGTGGCTCTCTGCCAGGCTCAGGGGTGAACTGAGCCCCACAGCAGGCAGAGCACTTTGTGTCTCGAGCTGTTTGCATGCTCTTACCAGCACTTGGATCTGCTCAGCCCCGCAGACTCCACCCATCAAGGTGTTGCCCCGTTTGACACAGCCTGCTCCAACCAAAAGAGGGCCCTGGCACGTTACTTCATTCATGTCACACCTTCACAACCACAGCAAAGCTTAGAATAACCAGACCCTTACCAAGAAATGATGACAGCTGTTAGAAGAGATGTCAATACTCTCAGTCACAACAGGAAACTTTATTAAACAACAGGAAGCCCATGCTCATGGGTGGACTTACAAAACACCTCACCCTCCTCTCCCCTTGCTCTTTCAGTGCTGCAGGGCTGGCAGACAGGGCTCTAACTCCTACCTCCACGCTGAGCAGAGCTGCTGGGTTCACTCTCACAGCAGCTCCAGCCCTCAAACAGAGGATCCGCTCTGCCCCAAGCCCTACCTGACCCCTTCCTCCACCGAGCATCCCTCAGCTGCTGACCCAAGCTCAGAAGATGGATGCTCCAGTGCTGAGCTGGCTGGTGAACCACTCCCTCCTCCTTCCCCTGGACTCTGCTCAACGTCCTGAGCTCAGACTGGACCTGCTGGGCACCAAAGCCTCCTGCCTACAGCTGGCTGCCATGAGGAACGTGAACATCATCCTGCAGCACTACAACTTCTCGGGCAAGCTCACCAACCGCCAGTCTGGGGACGAGGGCATGGGGCTCGTCCGCAGCGCCTTCGCCATCATCAGCTGCATCATCATCGTGGAGAACCTGCTGGTGCTGCTGGCCGTGCTGCGCTGCCTGCGCGCCCGCCGCTGGGTCTACTCCTGCATCGCCAGCATCACCGTCAGCGACCTGCTGGCAGGCATCGCCTACCTCTGCAACCTCTGCCTCTCGGGCAGCAAGACCTTCCAGCTCTCCCCTCAGCTCTGGTTCCTGCGGGAGGGCATCCTCTTCATCGCCCTGGCTGCCTCCACCTTCAGCCTGCTGGTGACGGCCATCGAGCGCTACAGCGCCATGGTGAGGCCGATCGCCGAGAACGAGGCCAGCAAGACCCTGCGCCTGCGAGGCCTCATCGTGTCCTGCTGGCTGCTGGCCCTGGTCATCGGGCTGCTCCCGCTGCTGGGCTGGAACTGCCTCTGCGACTTCCAGGCCTGCTCCGTGCTCCTGCCTCTCTACTCCAAGAACTACATCCTTTTCTCCGTGGTCATGTTCAGCATCATCCTCCTGGGCATCATCGGCCTCTACATCTCCATCTTCCACCTGGTGCAGGCCAGTTCCAAGCAAAGCAGCTCCCGGCACGGCCGCAAGCGGTCCCTGCGCTTGCTGAAGACGGTGCTGATGATCCTGGGGGCCTTCATCCTCTGCTGGAGTCCCCTCTTTGTCCTGCTGCTCTTCGATGTCTTCTGTGAGACCGGGGCCTGCACCCACCTGCACAGCCTGGACTGGACCCTGGCTCTGGCCCTGCTCAACTCGGGAGTCAATCCCGTCATTTACTCCCTGCGCAGCGTGGAGGTTCGCCGTGCCGTGGGGAGCCTGCTGTGCTGCTGCTGTGTCATGGCTGGGCTCTGCCAGCCCAGGAGCTGCCTGGTCATCTCAGACATCAATTCTGGCTCCTCCACGGAGAGCTCCCTGCGCTACCGGGACAGCTTCCGCAGCTCCGTGGCGCGCAGTGCTCGGCCCAGGGCGCCTCTCTCCAGCAACTCCAGCATGATGAGCAATCTCCCCAGTCTGTGAGGGGCCACGGGGAGAGCGGGAGGTGCCACACAGCTGCCAGCACCTCATGGTGCTGCTCGTGGCCCGGCAGGACTGTAGCAACTCAGGCTGCCCGGTTGTGAACGGGGACCAGGCTCTCCAGTGCCAGCAGCCTGGGGTGGTGCCTCAGTGTGGGTGCAGCACAGGGACAGGAACGGCTCCTAGGCCAGGAATGAGAGATACAGACACAGTTTGGGATTGACGCTCGCTCTCCTGAGGCAGCTGCAGTGCTCAGGTTTCGTGTGGGTGCTCTGGGTGTGCAGAGGTGCTGTGCCTGCCCACCTGAGGGGGTTTTGCCCCAGGGCACAGTGGCAAACAGGGCGGGTCTCCCCAGCCAGGTGCCCCTCCCAAGCCCTTGGGATCAAGCTGGGTTGGCAGTGCTGCCACTGCTTGTCATGCAGGGCTGGAGGTGACACTTGAGTCTTCTCCTGCAGTTTACAGCCTTTTGGAGCTGTGTGATGGGCACAGCTGCTGGGAAGGAATGCAGGATGGATGTCTGGCCAGGGAGCCAAGAACGAGGTTTGCAAGTGCAACTGTGCAGTTTTTGGGCAGTACCCAGGCCCCTGGACAGGAATCGAGAGCCCACCTGGGGAGCAGCACAGCCCAACCCGAGGATGTGGCTGCAGCCACAGCCCTGGCCCTCCCCAGGGTGCAGAGGCTGGGCACCGAGCCAGGGCAAATGCTGTGGCACTGCTCAGAGCTGCAGTGACTGGGCTGGCACTAGCACGGGCAGAAGGATGTGCCCAGAGAGACTGGGGAGCCTGGTGCCATCCTGGGCCTGAAGACACGGCCAGCATGTGCCTCAGATCCCTGCTCTCCTGTTCCCTGATGTAGGGAATAATCAGAGCAGCACCCAAATGCCTCCTCTCACTGCACCAGAAGGCCACCAAAGCACTGGGGACTCACATAAAACCTGCTGGCCCAGCCCCTCTGCAGGAGCTGTGTGCAGCCCATTTGTTCAGCAATAAATTGAGGTGATCAGAAAGCCCAGGGCTGATTTACTTTGATTTTTTTTTTTCTCCAGAGGCCAGGTACTTCCAGGGAGCTGTTTTTGTAATTTGGGGGCAGCTGGAGCTGCTCTCCTGTTATTGGGACAGAGGAATCACCGCACTCAGGGCAGTGGGAGCCTCCTGTCTGGTCCTGTTCATCCCATCCTGTCCTGTCCCTTCCCATTCATCCTATCCTATTCCATCCCGCTCTGTTCTGTATATCCCATGCCATGCCATGCCATC
>VZTR01009331.1:8522-20988 GCA_013400775.1 Chaetops frenatus
AATAGATTTAAAGCGATGACTTTAGCATAAGAAATTTTTAGAATTACACAAAATTGTTATCAGGTAATTCTATTCCTGGAGATTCCTAGAAAGTTATATTGTATCAGGCAACTATACAAACCAAAACTAAGGATTTGATTCATGTAAGAAGTAGGCATAGTCTTATGCTTTGAATCTCTTTGCCTGTTTCATTCATGAACAATTTCACATTATAAATATATTTATGCAACCCCTTTAAACAGAAATATAAGAGTATTACAGCAGCTGGACAAACTCAGTAATACTGTGCACAGATCTTCAAATTTCTTCTTGAAAGTTCTTCTCATCTAGCACATCTTATTTGTGTCCACTGTGATACTGCTACTGAGAAAATACTCTCCAGTCTTCCAGGGCATCTGATTTCATCATTAAATGCCTGTTTTCATACCTTTTATTTCCACCTGACATAGCATAATTCCAGTAATCTACTTTAATTTATCTTATTGATGTTATTTTAGAATAAGTCTTTACACTCAGGGGAGTCACCTGAACTTGCATTAGTACTGTGACACTATAGTCTTCAGGCCTGGAATATTTTTCTTCTGCCTTCTATTGACAAATTAAGTCTTACACTAGAAATAAGAAAGAATAGCAAATCTGTTAGCACAATAGTAATTGGCTTAGTTTTCAGAATTCCTAAGCACCTGATATAATTGTCAGTTTAGCAAAATATACCAGTCAAGAAGTTTCAAAAAATCTGTCACACCACCTCCAAGTGTTTGACATAACTTGCAGAGTACCTGAGTCATATTCCTCACAGGTATAACAGAATCAAATCTGCCCCCTTGACTGCAGTGCTCTGTGACAAGTACTTTTAAAAAACGTGAACATTCATAAGCCTCCTGAAAAGTAAACTGGGTTAATCTTTGCTCATGCCTTAACAGGATAGAGGATGTTAAGAGTGAGCTCATCATTACTAATCCTGTGTTCTTTGCTTGACCTTTGGAGATCAGCTTGGTTTCAACAAATGATATAAAACTGGGAACCTTAGGAAACTACTGCTTTAATGTAGAAATAAGTTAAGATTTTTTTAAGAATGTAGAAATAAATTAAGAATCTTATACAAAGTTACCAGAGGTAGAAATACTACACATCACTGTGGGTAACTCAGTGAATAGTTTCAGTATGCTCTCACAGATAAAGATATAAAAGTAATAGAATGAAGAATAACAAGAACAGGTTAATAACTTTGCAGACACTGCAGTAGTCTTCTGCTCTGAAATGCTGTCCTTGACATTTCTTTTCAAGAAGGGTGTTTCAGTTCTAAAGGTGGCTAAAAATATAGATAATTTCCACTGGCCATGTATAGAAAACATTTGTGAAAGAAAATATGCAGAGACTTCTCACTTTTAAACTTTTTTGAGTGGCCCTCTCTTGTAAAACACAGTATTATAAGAATAGGGTTTTTATAAATAAAAGGAACTAAAAATAAAATGCAACAAGAACAAAAGGAATAAGGCCGGTGTCTTTTTTTCTCTTACCAAAAAAAGTTAACAACAAGTAAATTAAATACTAGAAACAGGATTATTCCAAATTCATAACTGGATTATTTTTTTTCCTAAAATGTGAACTTTACAAATTACTATCTTGGTAAGTCTGATCTCTAAAGTCAGACAGATTAGGAAGTGGATGGGATATCAGTTTAGATTTATAAGCAGTGTTTCAAACAAGAGACCTTGTAAGAGGGATCCAACCTATTATCTCATAGCAATCACTGCCAAAACTGCTACAGGGCACAGCTGAGACCAGACAGGTCTGTGCACCCTGTCAGCCTGCTGCATCCTGGAGATGCCCTGGAAAGGGGCTCCTACCAGCAGCAGAGCCTCTTCCTTGGTCCACATTGACTGATCCAGCCACACCAACCACCAAGCTTCTGTCATGCACAGCATTTAAAGTCAGGACAAACACATCCCCTACTTAGGGGAATGGATTGTCCCCTTGTCTACTGCCAAGTCCTGAGCACTAGCCACATACCAAATCTCTGAGTAGCTCCCATCAGTGAGAGGATACTCTCCTAAATTTGGGGTCTGGGCACTGCCTTTTCCTCACAGATTACAGAGGGGCAGTCCTGGTGTTCACAGGCCTTATCTGCTTTCTGTAGCTGAGAGGAAGGACAGGTCAGCCATCTCAAGCATCTGCTGAGGACCTAGATCAAGCTTGTAAAAATGACAAGATATTTTCACTAGTAGGACTATTCTTAAAGGGGCAAGTACTTTACACCAGTAAGCCAGTTTTCACTGCTCAGGAGGTAGGTTAAAATGGTATTTGTATTCTACGTAGATAAAATCTCTTCCCAGAATGTAACACTGGCACTTAATTACTGACATTCTTGCATTTTAAGAAATTCAGATATGGTGACACTCAAACTGAGACAATTTTTTTTTGGTATTTCTGGCCAAAACATTACCTGTCCTTCTTTTAGCTATAATTTTCAGTCCCTAGGTCTCCGATATTTTTTTTAAACATCTGCTGTCACATCTATTTTGGAATTGCAGATTTTTATCCCTCATTACCATTCTTTCCACCTCACATAGCTCATCTCTATAGTTCCAGTATTCCTTTACAGTAACTGCTGCCTTGCATTCATTTCTAGCTCTGCTGCCATAAGTCACTTTCATACTACAGAGCAGAGAGCAGTAAGCAATACTGCTCTTTTTGAATGGCTTTTACCTGCTTACAAAGAAATTGTTTATGAGCATACTTGGGGCCATTTTCATGCAAGTTCACACTTTGCATCATAATAAACAGAAATCACACTCTTCCCTCTGCTGTGTGACTGTGCAATCACTTCCAGTGCTTTGGCACCTGACTTCCCAGTCTGCCTGCAGCCATATTATTACATACGTACACATGTAGATACAAGTATATTGTCAGAGTTTGTGCCTACCAGAAGCAGCCACCCTTCTGCAAATGTAAATCACTACATTTCATTAGAAAATGACACCTATAATTGTATGTCTTTCTATTAATGCCTCCTGTATTTCACTTGCTGTAGATCTATCATCCTCACCTAGAATCTGCAATTACATTTTCCAGTCTTCTCGGACAGTTTTCAAAATAAGCCTTTGTACTATGTCTACAAAATATATGTTTACTTGTGCAAAAAGACACTTCTGTGGAAAGACATGGGCAAATATTATCTGGCATATACATTTTATCTCTGCAAATACTTGCCCATAGAAATGAAAGCATTACACTAAAAACAGTTGAACTAGACTAGAAGGAGTAAAACTGAATAGTTTATTTTCCACAGAGTAATTAGATAATTTAGGTTCACATCAAAATCAGTTTAGGAATTCTTTTTTATCACTGATGAAATCAGAAACTGAAAGAGGTCTTGTGGTTGCAAATAGAAGAAAATAAACATATAATTTCATAGTAGGTGTCATTATTCTCTTCCTTATTCAGTAACCCTACTGCCAGATTAAGCCACCCGGTACCTTGCAAACTTTCAATCTTCTTCTGCATTTGTTTGGGAGACCCAGCCCCACAGGACAGCACAAAGTGGTCTGAGCAGAGACATTCTTGTGCCAGCCTTGTGGTTTTTTTGGGCATTGGATTTGATAGCTATTTATCAGAAATAACAGAAAGGACAATGTTCACCTGCAAGTCTTAGCTGCCAGACCTCAAAGGCATGAGCGATTCTGTGATTTTTCTTGTTTAACATTAAATTTAAAACCCTCATATGGAGATAGGCAAAACCTTCTGTTCTGATCTCCTCAAGGGAACATGAAAAGGGAATGACATAGAAGCAGTCATTAACAGCTGTTTGAGAAAGCAGAGATGGGCTTTATTGATTTTTATTTTGTGAATAAACATAGCCAAATTTTTTATAATGTGAGGTTTTTTTCATTAACGCCACATTTCACATTGTAAATTAACTTTGTGGATATTTGAGTCAAATATAAAGTATTTTTTGCCTTTTTCTGTAATGCAAAACATGCTCATAAAACACAATTCATAAAAATCCTGGTGAAGTTGAAAAAGAAATTGCCAAAACTGAAGTGGCTTTTCAGAGTAAGCAAAGAGTGCACACAGAGAATTAAAATAATTTTAAACTAGCTGGCATATAGCAGCTTCACCTCTTGGAAAAAGTGTCCTGTCAGTTAGGTAGCATGTGCATGGGAAGAGCACCAGGGCAGAAACTCATCCAAACTGACACATGTATTTTAGATGAATGACAAATTAATACGATGGCATTAGCTTGTAGTGAATCCTCCTTTTCCTATATATCTAACAGAAGTGATGAAATGCTGAATTTAACATGCAAGAATAACAGTGACTACAGGTTGTTGTGTTTTAAAGTATAAGCAATCCTTGAATGTCAGATGAAACTCCCAGAGATTGTCCGAAACTTCTAGGAAATATTATACAAGCCTCAAAATTTCAGGGCAATTCTGAGAGTAGCTTCAGGATCTGGTGTTCAAAGTGTTGTGTGCTTCCCTGAGCATCCAAATGCTTTGACACAGAAGCCTGATCATGAGAAAATCTGGAAATGGCCAACTGGCTCCTGTGGCTCCTCCAAAGGGGACAGCACTAGGTGTTCCTCCAGTTTGGTGAGTATATGCACACTGCTTTTGGAGATGTGCCTGTTACAAGGACTCTGCACCCCCGGGGTGGGAAGGCAGAGGGGGGAGGTTATTCCTGCTCCTATTCTGATAAGAGTGACTGATTTTTGTCTAGATATGTGTCTTGTGTACTTTCCTGCTCAGTGACCCAATGAATCATCTCAAATTTCAGGAGCAGACAATTGTAAGGGGACCAGATTGGTTGTTACTTCCCTCAGCTACAATACAGTTTGATTTTTAGCACCTGCTCTCTGAGATGGAATTCATCCAGGCTGGCAGAAAAGAAAACCACTTTTTCTTCCCGACTGTGTCTAAGCAAAGAACATCCAGATACATATACCTTACATTTAAGAGGCAAACAATGTATGATGGTATTTAAAGGAAAATTATATGCTCCCACCCCATCTGGAGAACGTTCTGAATAGAACCCAAGTGCTGGGTTTGTGATCGTGTCCCTGTCCTCTGTTCATACTTCTGACTAGCTGAAGCTCTGCATCCTGGGTTGCTAAACTCTGTAATCCACATCCTTGAACTCCAGAGTGGGGATCAAGTGCCTAGAAACAAGGCACATTGAGGAGCAGGTAGATGTTGTCTCTCCACATGTCAGAGAACATGACTTGCTGAATATTGGAATTCCGTCCTTGAAAAGAATTTTCATTGCCAAGTACTGTGTAAAGCTTTCACGGCTTGTTGTTCTCAACACTGTCACTTGCTGTCTCCTGAGACAGTGCAGGAAGATCTACCTATACACCTTGCTCATTCTACAGTAATGATCACAAAGGGGAAAATGGATTCCTACTATGAGGGGCTTTCTTCTCCAGAGGACAACTCCTGTGAGACAGAAAAAAACTAGTTTTATTCAGACTAGATTGAACACTGATAAATTTTCAATATTAGTAAAATTTTCTGAGAAAGAACTTTCAGGCCATACTTTCTAACAGTAACAGCAGAGATTTTGTAATCAAAGCAGGAAGATCTTTTCCACTTCGAACTTGGTTTTGATCTTCTGAAAAGATAAAGAATCTAAAATACTGGTTAGGGTGAACAAATCATACTGTCCATATATTTTGCATGTTTGCATCAGATTACTCTAATGTAAATTACATTTTGAATGTGTGAAGATGTAAGTAATAATAATTTTTAAAGAGTAGTTTTTCTGTTGAGAAATGGTCTGGTTATCCAAACTTTCTAAAGCAGTCTACTGGGTTATACGTATTTTTTAAATGTCACTTTGCTAATACAAGAGCTACTAATCTCATATATTGGGTTGCACAGATATCTTTTACCCATTTGGAAGGAATTAAATTTAATTCTAGAGAAATTCTATTTTCTGAATAGGGTAGGATTTCATGTGAAAAGCTGATGTGGTTTAACCCCAGCCAGCTAACAAGCCCCAGGCAGCTGCTTGCTCAGTCCCCCACCAGAGAGATCAGGAAGAGAACAGGAAGGGTAAAAGCCAGAATACTACTGGGTTGAGATACCGACAGTTTAATAAGGAAAACAAAATCCATGCACTCAAGCAAAGCAAGACAAGGAATTATTTCACTGCTTCCCATGGTTGGCAGGTGTTCAGCCATCTCCAGGAGAGCAGGACCCCATCATGTGCAATGCTTCCTTGGAAACACAAATGCCATTACTCCAAATGTTCCCCTCTTTCTCTTTCTTCCCCCCAGCTTTATGTACAGAGCATGATGTCACATGGTCTGGAATACCCCTTTGGTCAGTTGGGGTCACCTGTACCAGCTGTCTCCTCCCAACTTCCCATGTACCCCCAACCTCCTCACCAGGTGGAAGTACAAAAAGCAGAAAAGGCCTTAGCTCTGTGTAAGCCCTGCTCAGCAATAACAAAAACATCTCTGTATTATCAACCCTGTGTTCAGCACAGGTCCAAAACAGCTGCTGTGAAGAAAATGAACTCTTCCCCAGTTGAAACCAGCACATAAGTCTTAAGCCCTCTAATCTAGTCTTTTCCTCAAAAACACAGAAAACTTTTGGTTGAGTAATACTGAAATAAGGGATAAAGTAGAGAAGTGAGAAGAATTATACTGCATGGGAATGCAAATTTTATAAAACTTCCCATCAGGTTCTGGAATATCACTTCAAACAGTTGTTTAGTTGTACCACTCATCCAGCCAGAGCCAGCTTGAAGCAGAGGCTGCTTGAGTAACTCCCTACTTTGAAAAATGCTTCCCTGTCTTCTACCACCTGACCCAGAAATGCTCTCAAGTAAGGAAAGTGTCCTGTTTCCTCTGCAGCAGGGAAGGGTGAGAAGAAGGGGTGATGTGAACGGTAGAGATGGGCAGAAAAGAAAGGGCTAGCTACAAAGGAAGGAGATGCTTTGCCCTCAGCAAATGCCCTGCTCCTCTTCCCAAAGTAATTTCTCATAAATTAAAAAAACAAGCACACAAATGCAATTAAGTGTATATTGAGTAGGAAGTGTAACTACAGGTAACATAAAATTGAGTATTTGCTTTAATCTTTTCCCTCCTTCCATTTGTTCTGCAAATGCATAAACTTTCCAAACTTAGAGACGTTAAAGAGATGATTTCTGTGAGCAGAACCACAACATAAACTGACAGTTGTGTGTACTATGAGCACATCCAAAAAAATTTAGGTGAGATGATGGCAGCAATAAAAGAACAGACCTCTGTGACAAGAGATTTGAATGTGCTGTGGAAATTGCAGTCTTTCAGGGTATCAGGATTGCAGAAACAAATAAAAAATCTCCCAGTAAACACAAAGAAGCAGCCTTACATTTTTTATGTGTTTCGAATTGTGAAAGCTACTGACTGGAAAAGCCTACCATTAAAGACGTGAAAGCACTCTTACACATCTGATAAAAGCAATGTCCATCTTTCACTTTTTACAGCCTAACAGGAGAACCTGTTATCAAGTAACCTTGAAGGAACTTTCCAAATAGAACAAAGACAATGCAAATCTACAGCAATTCTGTTCTTAAAGTTAAACGTAAGCACTGACGATGAAGTGCCTATGAAAAAAAAAAAAACCACCTTATTTTTAAAACATGGGCAGATTTAATTATTTAGAACCAATTGCTACATGAATCACAAATGACATCTTTTATTGAGAGAAAAAACATGGCTAACATCCACCTCTGCAAGGTGGACATTAAATCTAAATACCATATATTTAGATGTAAGTGCTGTCTCACTGGATTTGACAGGTCAAAAAGCTTCAAAAACTACATTTTGCACAGTTAAAAGTAAATTCTTATACTTCATAATCCCATACCACTAAAAGTCACTCTGTGCTCTTGCATTGGCTGAAATAGAAAAAACTGCATTAAGTTAGCATTTCAGTAATTGTTCTGAGTTATCTGAGTTCTGTTACACAACTGCACCAATTTGTGAGAATAATAAAAGGCAGTCTGATTAAACATAATCTAAGAGTCACCTGCTGAGCACCTGTATCAGCTGGCTAAAACAGTATTATGCTGATGCAATTAGCTAGCTAAGAAATTCTTTAAAGGTGGCAGTATCCCTTGATAATGACAAAAAAGCAGAGGCAAGAAAGGAAGTCATTAGGTTTATGTGACCTTCACGTACCATAAAAATATCCAGAAAAGATGGGAAAGTGAATTAAGTGAAAAAATACTTTTACCAGGTATTTTTGGACCACAATCAGTCTTTTCAATATGTATAATAAAAATAAAAAACGTTTTTAATTAAAAAAAAAATAATAAATCCCCATCCCTTAATGTCCCTTGACTGGAGGAAGGGCATGCAGCAATTCTAGATATTTCTTAAGCTACATCCCTATGAATGAAGACATTCCCTCTCTTGAAAACTTTTGGTACTGTTTTAGAGCTGTTGTCAATCCAGTGTCCTTATGTGTCACATCCTACATATCCCAGATTATAAATGAAGGTTTTAAACTGGAGTGAACTTGCATTTTCATTGGTGATGTTGCTAGAGAAGCAGAAGAAAGTGCAGATTAGTCAAGTTGTATAAAATGAAAAGTAGAAACAGCAAAGCATGCATCCCCCTAATACATTATTGTGTTATCTGTATGGAGTCATGGTATTTTCCTTGTCCCATTAATGTGGAATGCTATCAAAAGGTCTTTGAAATAAGCATAGGTACAGCAGAAGTGGGATTCCAGTTAGGGTATATAATTATATGACACCAGCTATACTGCACTCACTTGGTGTGGTCTCAGAAGCATTTTTATTGCCGTTTAGATACCCTTGAATGATCTTATATCACCCTATTGCTCCTGGTGTTACCTCTGTTTTTATTAACGTGACTCTGCTTTCACTAAATGGCATCTTGCAGTGTAAAACTGAGCTCTGCAGTGCTTGTTTTTGTTTGTTTTTTTTTTTCAAATTGAACAAGACTTTTTCCTTCATTGCTTTCTAAAAAGCCCTAAGTGCTATGCAGAATATGTTTTGATATGTTTTGAGAATGGAATTTCCTAGGCTTTTTGTTTCCCTTTTTTTTTTTTTTTCTTTTTACTACTATCTTCCTATATTTTTAACCTTATTATGAGTGCAGAATTCTCAGTTATTTTAACAGGAGTTTGGCATTAGTAGGGGCGATAGGATAACAGCCAAAGTAGCTTTCTAATATCTTTTATTGTAGTCTATAGGTGTTGCATCTCTGTTGCATGTTGCTATGTGAGCTTTTCAAATGACCAGCCAATACATGCCACTTTGGTTTTTATTGTCTCAAAAATCTAATTTTTCTTGTGTTTGTTGTGTTTCCTGTCCTATTGTTAATACAGTTTTGCTCAATACTGCTTAGCAGTATTTATCTTGCTCTTGCAATTAGAGACGTTAGGGAAAAAAATCTGTTTTTTTTAATATCTCCATTAATCATAACTATCAAGTGTTAGTTGCAGATCTAACAACTACAGCAGCAACTGTTTCTCTCTTACTTTACATTAAGGCGAGCATGCACATGTACGTAGACACACTGGTGTAAAATCAACCTCTTTGGCACAGCAGAAACAGGACCTGTGGCAATTAGTAAGAGCAGTTCCACCCAGTATACAATGGAAAGGTAGGAAAAAAACAAAAGCTTTATCCCAAACAGATAGATTCTTTCATAGGCATTCACTTTTACCATGTTAGAATGATTTAGCAGTTCTGACCTGTGATGCCAATTAATGTGTGGTATGAAAGAATGTAACAATTCAGTTTGCATGAAGAATCGATTTTTTTCCCTGAAAACAAATATACTCATTCTTGAAGATGAACTTCAAAATTATTTAGCAATGGAAGATAGAATAAATAGCTTATTTCTGGTTTTTCCTCATTAATCTTGCCACAGAGGGGAAGAATTACCTATGTAGCTCTGAAAATACAAACTCTCCACAATTCTTAGTTTATACCTTGAAATTGTGATGAGATATCCCAGACTGCACAATGAAACTAAAGTGAAACCCTGGCTGATCAGTTTTCTAACAAGCTGTGTGATGAGTAGGACCTCTTGTGTTAGACATGGGAATATTCATTTTTTTATTCTCACAATGAAACAACCACACAAATAGACTAAATATCTAAAAGCTTGTAACAACGTTGTCCTTGCATTTCAACAAATAAACAGGATAGAAGGAGGAGAGGTATAACATTTGGAACTTGTGACTACTATAATGTGAATTGGAAAAAGAAATGCAATCGCTTCCCCACATAGAACAAACATATCAAATATTTTAGTATAATGAGACCTTAAAAAGATCTTTTTTTTCTTCTTTACAATTCTAATATAAGCTTCCAGGATCAGAGTAGATGAAGTTACAGGACAGAGTCCTGGTGACTTCTAAATAAAACATGGATATTTACAAATTTCTTACAAAGGCTTTTCAAGGTAAACTAGGTCATGAGCATTTATCTTCTGGTAAAATGAAAGCTTAAAAGAAAGTACTTTTAAGTAAAATTAGGGACACAGCATGAACAGAAAAGGAAAGATGAAACCTAATCTTTAACTAGTTCACAAAACATGTATTTTGAAAGCAGGCTTCAGCAAGACTTTTATTTGCAGAATAATAGAAGCCCAGTTTCTCTGGAATGTTAATTTTCAAAGATCCCTGAGATCCATGTGTGTTTCAAAACACAGGCAAAATGGGACCAGTGAGACAGAATCATAGTACCATGTTTTTTTCAAAGAAAATGGAGTATCTGAAGCTGTGTTAAATAGCCTGTTCATTCTTAAAAATAAAAGCACCTTTTTTCTAGGCCATTGATATTCATGGAAATTAGTGCAATATTGAGCATCCAGATACTCTTTGGTGTAACTTAAAAACGAAAGTATTTTATCATCCATGCTATGAAGTGTATGTGGATCTTTATTCAAAACTTGTAGGACAAATTTTTATTTATCACAAGACATTATGATGTTATGAGTTCTTTTTCAAAATAACATGATATTTAAACATAACTAAATTTTGATCTGTCCCTAAATAATTTATCTGTATTGTAAACCATAACATTTACTACATTAGCGAGGGTTGTTTCATTGTATGGGTGATACGTGTGCTTGCTTTAAAAGCTACATCTTGATTAGGAATTTACTATTTTAAATTTTATAACAGAGTATATTTAAACACTTTGTTAACGACAGTACCTCACTCATCTTTCTAACCTTCAACTCATCTAATGGTTTCAAAGGAAATTGAATGTCACAGGAGACACAGAAATTACAGGGACACAGGCTTTTATCCTAGAAAGGATTCGTGGATTTTGTCTTTAACAGTGCTGGGAAATTAAAGATGTAAGGCAATCTTCCACGCTATCAAATATTAACTGGGAAAAAAAAAAAAGAAAAAGAAAAAAAAAAGAGAGAAAAAAGAAACCCCTGCTCATAGTCTTGTCTAGTTGACAGGAATGACACAGCTGTAACAAGGTAAATCACTTCTCATTTTCATCATTCTTTCCTTAAAGAATCTTCCCTTAAATAAATGCAGAAAGGAGACTTTACCTTGTGCAGACATTGCTCTGCCTAATGGAGCTGCCAGAGTGGATTACTCAGTGGGGGCCTGGGAGGCAAAGAAAGGGAAAAGGCAAAATGGCAGCAGACAACCGACTTCAGGGCTGTACAGGCAGTGCATGGCAGGGAACCGGAGCCGGAGGGCACCGCTCCCGTTTCACGGTGCAGCTCCTGCTGCAGGACAGAGCAGGTCCCCAGCCCCCGAACCACCCCCGGCTGTCGCTAGCCTCACGCCCCGGCTGCGCCTCTCCCTCCTCCGGCTGAGGGAAGAAGGAGCAGCCGGCAGAAGCCGCGCGTCCCCCACCCGTCCTTCCTGACAAGCCCGGGATGTGCCGGGGCGGGCTCCCCGCTCCGCGGCCGCGGCGCCTTCCAGCTCCTCGCGGCTCGGGCAGCGTGCGGGAAGCGAGCCCGACGCTGTGTTTTGCAGGGCGGCGGCGGCGGCGGCGCTGCTGGACAGCTCCGGAGCGCGACGCGGCGCCCATGTTCCGGAGACGGCGCAGATGTGAGTAGGGAGCCGGGGAGGGCCGCCGGGGAGAGCGGCAGCGGAGCACCTCCGCCGACAGGGGGGGGCCGATGCCGGGAGCGAGCACGCTCCCCGCCCNCCCCGCCAGGTGACGTGATGCCCGTTGTTGTAGTGCGCCCGACCAATCGGACGCGGCGGCTGGATTCTACGGGAGCCGGGATGGGCCCGTCGTGGCGGCAGCAGGACGCTCCCCTGCCGACCGTCACGCATTGCGCAGGGTGCACCACCGCCCGGTCCTCCTGCGGCTTTAACGACCCCGGCATGGACCCGCCGCGCCACTTCCCGGCGGGCTTCGGCCCCGAGCCGCAGCAGCAGCAGCAGCCACAGCAGCGCCCGCCGGCGCCGCCGCACTGCCAGCAGCACGGCCAGGACAAGCAGAGGCTCATCAC
>VZTR01009331.1:21037-37640 GCA_013400775.1 Chaetops frenatus
AGCAGCAGCAGCGGCAGAGCCCGTGCCTCCAGTGCAACAACTGCGCCTACTACGGGGCTGCTGCGGCAGCCGCGGGGGATAACCTGCCGCTGCTGCTCCGCGCCTCCTCGCCGCTTTCGGGCGCCTTTCGGACGCACTCCTCGCCGCTGTCGTCCGCCGCCTCTTCCCGACACGGCAGCCAGCTGAACGTCAGCGAGTTCACCCCGTCCAGCCATGCTGGCGCGTCCAGACAGCCTCACCAATATTCCCAGTACCACCAGTGCCATAGCCTGCAGCAGCAGCAGGCAGCCAGCCCCAGCAGCAGTGTCAGCAGCAGCAGCAGCAACAGCGNCCGGAGATCGTGGTTTCTAAGCCCGAACACAACAACTCCAACAACCTGGCGCTTTACAGCTCCGCCGGCCCCGGCCCCGGCACGGGCGGCACCAACAACGGCGGGGGCAAGCCCAGCAAGAAGAAGAACCAGAACATCGGCTACAAGCTGGGACACCGCCGGGCTCTCTTCGAGAAGCGCAAGCGCCTCAGCGACTACGCGCTCATCTTCGGCATGTTCGGCATCGTCGTCATGGTCATCGAGACCGAACTCTCCTGGGGCGCCTACACCAAGGTACCAGCTCGGGCGGCAGCCGGTCCCACGGCCCGCAGCCCCCGCCCAGTCCCCGTGCCGCGGTGTCCCCACTGTCCGGTGGCGCGGTGCCGCCGGCCGCCTCCTCGGGCCGGCGTGGGGCGGAGCGGCCCCCGCGCATCGGTCTCTGAGGAACGGCGGTGTCTTTCTCTTGCAGGAGTCTCTGTATTCCCTCGCTCTAAAATGCCTTATTAGCCTCTCCACGATTATCCTGCTCGGGCTCATCATCGTGTACCACGCAAGAGAAATCCAGGTAATGTTTCCTTTCGTGGGTCAGGGAGCATTGCTGGCTGAGGCTGGGGTGCGAGGGGCTTTGTCCAGGGGAGCAGTGGTGGTAAGTACTGGGTACGTCCCGCCGCTTCAGAAAGCAAGCGTGGTCTCTGCAAGCCAGAGAAGTTGGTGAATGGAGCTCATCCCTGGAGACGGGCACTAAACGATGGGCAGAGAGGAGCCAGGAAGCTCTGCCTGCTAGGGACTGCTGCCTGCAGTTATGCTGTAGGATTGCTTAGCCCTAAGGTTAAACATGCTTTTTAGATTATGTGCCTGTTGTCTCCTATACCAGATGTACAGGAACAGTCTTTTATTTCCCAATGACAAAATTTCATGCTGTGCATTTTCTCTTGACGGCAAGGTTAATGGTCTTCACTGTGCAAGGTATGTAATCTTCAGTGAGCTGTCTGAGATAGGAGTATACTCCAGGAGAGTGTTTAAAAGAAGTGGGGAGATTAATGCTTGACTTGTTTTATTTAATGCTGCAGTGTCTCGGAATGTGACCAGAGAAAAGTGTCAGGAAGGATAGAGTGAAAGGTATGAGGAACATAATGGTCAAAGCTGTAGACTGAATCTCACAGATAATGTCACAGGCTCTATCCAGATGGCTTAGTCCTAATTTCAGTTGTAATTTTTTAACCAAGAAATGAAAATGTAGCATTTCAGCTCAACTAAACTGTACATCAGACAGAATTCAAAGTTTTGAAGGGAAGAATACCTTACTCATAGATATAGTACTCTTGCTTTTTCAAATTAGAGAGTCCTTGAGCTGAAGACTGAAATGTCAGGTTTCAAGGGCAATGAAGACTTTTCTATTGGTACCAGTCAGTTAAAGAAAAGGTAAAAAATTAAGAGTTTTATAGTACGTTTCTTCTTCTGTGCAAATGAATGCTGTAGTTTTAGCATGAAATGGTATGTTGTCTCCTACTTAGGGTAGTTTTGAGAACTGTTATGTCATGAAGACAATTTTTGCCAAATTGAATCCTGTCGTACAGTCTTTGCACATGGAAAACTTCTTTTCTTGGCTCAGAACCCAGTTTTTCTGAATTAATGTCAAAGATATTGAAAGCTTTTTAATGATATTTTGTTGAATAAACAAGTGTTCTGGAGAGAGAGCACATTTATAAATTACAGGAGTACTGATGAACAGGTTTCTTTATCAGTATAAAAATAAGTAAGTAGCACTCCTGCAGTGTGGGAGCCTTCTCTGGTGTATCTTCCCACAAATGTTGCTTCAGGCATGAACAGCAAAGCTGAAAACAAGCCCTCTCTAAATGTTTAAATATTCTACGCATTTTCCAGAACTTTTCCAGAAGATAATGAAATATCTGTAGGTCCATGCAGGTCCCCAGCTTCTGCTTAGTAGTTACTCCAAGATTCAATTGTTTGTTGGGTTTTTTCAGGTAAAGAGTTAAAAATTTTCATTATCTTAGGAATCAGATCCCTTACAGATCAGAAAAAAAAATATATAAAAATGAAGTCATTCTATTTTGGTTGGTTTTTTTTAACTGATTGTTTTAAAGAACTTCCTCATATGTGCAACTACGTGGAAGGAGTTGTGCAATCCTATGACTTAGGCACAATTAATGTAGTTTTAGGTGCTGCCGGACAGTGCAGAACACAAGTATACCTGTCTGTAAAACAGCAATAAATACCCAGTGTTTTAGAATAAGAGACACTTGAAACTGCAGTACTCATGACAGTGCCTGGAGGAGCTGCAGCTTCAAGGGGTTCTGTCATTCACATAAAAAATGAAAAGGAGTTCTCTGTTTCAAGGAGTGTGTTTGAATGAAAAGGTACAGTACCCTCCATAGCTATTAGATATCTGCTCACTTTCGAATTTAAGCATAGTATGTTTTTCTGCACTTGACTTTTCAAAATTAAGATGATGAGAGTGCAGGGCAAAGGCTGTGTCAGTTCTATGGTAATAAAATTTATGTTGCACTAGACACCTGGGGGGAAAAAAAAGCATTTTTAAAATCCCTTGGCTGAATACATAATATACATAACATTCTCCAGGCAAAAGAAAATACTGTGTAACCCTGATAATGTAATGTTTTTTAAATAACTTTTAAAGCAGACTGTTTTCTGAAGGCAGACATGTCTTTAATTCAAGTAACCATTCTGCAGAAGAATGAATAAAGTCTCACAGATGCTTGGTTGTGTCCTGGAGGAATTTTTGCACCAGCTATTTGTCAGTCCTGTTCCCGTTGGAACATTCCTTTCTGATTATTATCTGGAACATACTTGACTCTTTTTATAGTGTAAATAAGCAAGAATTCATTGAGAGAGGAAAATTTGTTCCATGGAACAGAAAGAAGGTGGCTGTATTCAGCTCGCAGCTGTGGTGTCTTTCATACTCTGGTGGGAGCAAACCAACCAAAGCACAAGTAGATATTTGTACAAAGCATGAGGAAAAAATAAATAAATAAATAAATTGGGAAATAAGGACCTGACAGTTCGGTAATTATTACTGATCATAGGATGACTACTGACTGAGAAACTCCCGATGACCTAAAATGCTGGCAAGTAGAAATCAGCTTTTTCATTCTTTTCAGTAGTCTTTGACCTTGATTTATCAAGGAAGATCAAACAGCCATGCTGCAAAGATGTCCATGGGACAGTGCCTAGCAGCATAGCAGGTGGCTTTAGTCTTCTACTGAAGTGACATTGCTTGTGTGTTTTGTTTTGAAAGCAGTCAGCCAGTTAAGCAAATCTCTAGAGTTTGCCTGCCCCGCACTTGCTGCTTTTTTTTTAAGGGAGTTGGAAGGGAAGTTTATAAAGGTTTGCCAAGATTCTTCCCAAGCCGAGAAGTGATACAGCAACGTAAGACAACTTCNTTCGTTTTCTTTTCCCGCGGTCAGACCGTGGTGGATGTGCGGTGGGGAGCTGGAGCACCTCAGGTGCGGCTGGGGCGGTGTCGCGGCCGCCGGTTCAGCACCGTAGACAGCTCCGCGCGGAGCGCCCGGCCCGGGCGGCGCATCCCGCCGGGCACCGCATCCCGCCCGGCGGCACATTCCCCCGGCCGCGCTGCCAGCCGCGCGGTAGAAACCTGGTACCTGCACGGCTGTGTCCGGGGCTTCCCAAGAACTTGCACATAGCTCTGCGTCTGGCAGACCAAAGTCTCCGGAAGGGTGGTAACTGCAGTATTTAGACAAGGCTAACTTTAGGGGTGCGGAGTAGTCTTTGTGAGATACTGGAAATGTTGAAATATTTTCAGCAAGTATGTTTTCAGTGGTGGCCCTGTATTAGTTATTCTGTATAGGAGTAAAAATGTCAGTGGTTATGAATTTTAATAACTGTGAGTTAGTGTTAAGAAGACAATGAAAGTCAGCTGAAAACAGTTGGGTTCAAATATTAAGTCATAGCTTACATTATCATTTCCAGAGAAGAAGATAAAAATTGTGAGCAAATTTGCTTCACATCCTTCCCCCTTCTAGAAAAAAAGATCCTAATGAACAACAGTAACAGAGCTGGAGTTGAGGCTAGTGATAACCTCAAAATTTGTGTTCACTTTCTGTTCCATTTTCTTCATGCCTATAATGCTATTAAAAATATTACACTTGGGAGATAGTGAAATATGCATTGCTCTCTCTCCAGGGTTGTGTGGTTGTTGAGTCAGTTCTTCATAACAAGTGGTTTGTGTTTGAAAGTTCAATGGGAAAAATGTAATTCATCATTATCCCAGCCTAGAATAGGTATTTCTCTGACCGTTACTCCAGTTGCAAGTTTGAAGAGGTGAAGGAGGGAAGAGCTAAAAAGACAGCATTACCCAATTATCATAATAATTTTTGAAGTACTAATTACCCACTTCATGCATAAACAGTTTGTTACTTAATACTATTTTACATAATTAAAGCAGAGGCAGTATGTAACATAATTAAAATTGTATTCTTTAGCACTTACTGTTCCATTCCACATTTCTCTAGTGGAATTCGATCTAGAAATAAAATGGAATTTAAGAAAGTTTGGGGTGGCAGTTTACATGGTAAAGCTTCAGGTTTTTTACTTTTATTTTAAAAAATTGACCTCTCTGCCTATCTCTAGTACAGTTGGAGATAGAAATGCTTTTTAACTATGCACCCCTGAACTTCTACTGACACTTTCTTGTATTACTAAGAGCAAAAGGATTAAAACCAAAAGTCTATGAGACTGCCATGCAGAGGTCTTTCATGTATTTTCTTGGGCATTCCACCACAGCCTAGTATTTCTTGAAAGATGGTGGTCAGTGGAAGAATATATCTATTGGAACACTTCTTTAATGCAGGGCTGCTTATGTATTCTTTCTATAAATAAACATACTGTCTGTCCTGAATAATAGTAACCTGAGTATTGCTAACCTATGCTATCTCAGACAGCATCTGAGCCTCTTTTCCTTTTCCCTGGTATAGATGCTGTCATTCATGCAAAGACATGAAAATTGTTGGTATTTGTTAAAACTAATAGAAATCATGTGTGTGTGTGTATCAGCTGAGCATTCTAACTACTTTTAAAAGGTATTGCTAGTTCATACTTTGATGGAACACCCATGGAAAGACTTGCAAGCTCCATGGTTAAGGTTAAGCTGTTGCTTTCACAGTACAGCGTCGCAGGGCTGCAGGGGAAAAGCACTGTCAGTCTGTAGATAGTTCTGAAGTGTTGGGAAAATAACGTGCTACTAGATAGATTTGGAGTGAAACATTTTTAGTCTTCATTAGCTTTCTATAAAATTACCACAGCTAAAAGCCCAAATGTCTTGCTGAAGAATCAAGAATCTTTTTTTCACTGTGCCTGAAAACTTGAAAAAATGGAACAAGCAGTATCAGATAACAGATAAAAATGGTAGTAAATACATAATACTTGTTTATTGTGCAAATACATCCCATAATGCATGGCAGTAATAAACACAGTTTACAGGAGTTTCATTATCTTACTGACATCAGTGGAAAGTTTTGCGGTAAAAAGTGTGCATTTGTGAACAGTTAAGCTCCCTTTGTTTCTTCTCATAACAAGAAATGCTTATGCTACAGACTAACTTATTTCTTTTTTATTTATTTGTTACTTACTTGTTTCCATTCAGCTTATCATTTCACCTTCATTGGAGTGATACATGTGCATTTCATTGTCTTGCTGGCAATCTCTTGACTTAATGTGGATTCAGACTTTGCTTATGTGTTTTGAAGCATCAGGGATTGCCCACACAGACTGTAAACCTTCAGCTTAAGAAATGAATGAGTTAGACTAATAGCACAGAGAGCAAGTCTGATGAAAGACTGCTGCAAATCAAGAAATAAACTTGGAGTGTTACTTAACCTGAAGTCTCTTAAGAATTAATGAATTTTTTTTCTAATTATTCTAATAGATTCTGGGTCAAGCAACAACAAAACTCATTGTGTGGCAGTTGATCAAGGATACAGTAACTTCATGTGCAGATTCAAAAATTCCCCTCTACCAATTAAGTTCAATACACATTTCACATCTGTAATGAACAGCAGAAAATCACATAGGAATCCAAGGACACCATATTTGACAAATTAAAAGCATATCTGCCAAGTTAACACTGTAGAGTATTTTTGTGAAAACACTTAGTTTCCATTCTATTCAGTACATTTTTGATAGTTTGTATGTGCAGATCCAGTTGATGTAGGAAACACTGCAGGTGCCCGTTGTCTCTGAAATGCAGCACTACAATGCATATGGCATGGAAAGCAGGCTCAAAAATCCTTTCACGGTGATCAGCTTTGGAAGGGGCAATAAAGTTAAACATATTATGCATCTATTTCCAATAGGCCTCATTAAATCATAGGAGGAAGTGGTACCTGGTGGTCAATACACTGAGTGATTGATCCAGCCATACCTAGAGTTATCTATTTATATCTGATGTTCTGAACAGTTTTTAATGAGGCTGTTAGAAGTTTATCAAGACATAGCAATGCTTTATGAAGTGTGAGAAGGCATGTCATTGCCCCTGTTGGAGGAGAGAGAGTGTAGAGAACGTTTGTAATCAGAGATTAGATTCTGGATTTGTATAAATTGTGTAGCTTAGCTGAAATGAACACATACTCTTGTCTCCAGTATTAGAAGAATTCTGCATGCCCATCTTAATGTTCAACTATTGTATGTGTCAGATCTTTCAAGTGTGGGACCTTCAGATTAGGAAATTCTATCAGGTACTTGACTGCAGCTCTTTTTTGCCTGACTTTAGGTGAAAAAGTGGAAGTGGGACAGAACTGACAAATGGACATTGGTGCTTTTTTGGTTCTGGTTTGTATGTGATCTACTAAATGTAGTATCTTGGGCTTTCAGTTTGATTTGAGATGTATTTGACATCTGTTTTGAGTAAAGATCAGGACAGGAATGGCTGCTGTTTAGGACTTTGGAGAATTAAAAGGTTGTCCTTCAGTCAGCTGTTTTCACCCCTGATGACGAAAGTTGTCACCTTCCCTTACTGGAGGATAAAATGCTGCTCTGAGCCTATGAAACTCCTTTTAAGATGTAAATTACCACTAAGAGGAGAGGCTGTAATTGATCCTGTAATTAGCCTTCAGGTAAGCTGGAAATACTTGTCACTGTTAAAAATTTCTTTTATAAACTGAGAATAAACTATAAAGTATTTAGGAATTTTGTTAGGAAGTTTTCACAGCTCTGTTCTATGGAAAAGAGAAAAGTCACATATCATGATAACATACACACAGAAATAGAATTTAACTTTTTCATGCTTTTTATTTAATAATATCAATTGCATTACATTGAAAAATGTGAATAGAAAAGCTTTTGTTCAATAAATGGGAAATGAGAAATACACAGTGAAATATTTGAGGATCAAATCCTTACCACATAATGAGTGCTCTAAATTGCAATTTATACACTCAGAAATATATATCCTTAGTGTGATTATTCTTCATACAGAAATTTCATGATGTATTCTTGAATCAGTTGTGTAAAATGACCATGTCCCATTATTTTAATGAAAGCCACATGAAGAAATTTCTTCATGTATCTGTCAAAAGGTCAGAAGAGACTGTCATGAGAACATGCTTTACAGCAGTCAAACACGAACATTTTATACTTTAAACTGTTGTGTCTGAACCCAGGCTTTTGCAAAGAAAAGTGTTCAGTTAATATCATGCATAAATATTTTCGTAGTTGCAGAATATCACATTTTTAATTTACTGATTTCATTCACTTATTGCCTCTTGAACAGTCTCTGCAATTGTGTGCTTCATCTGTGTGAGAGCAGTCCTTAACAAGCATAGTTTTATAAAGACATTTTATGAAAGGGTGTGAGTATTACATGTTCCATGGCGGAGTGAGAGGAACGGGTTCTGAAGAGCAATGTTTGCATCTTCTAAGGTGCTTCCTTATCTCCTTTATTTTGTTGGAGACAGACTGATCTTTTGGAATTAAATTCCTTTTGAGGAAATTCTAAACCTTTTCATGACAAATGGAAACACTCTTGTGTGTTCCATTTAAAGTAAACCAAAAGGCTAAGCCTCAAACAACTTTAGATTTTAAAGTCCTGCTCTTAATCTTTCTCAAGAGTAATATGCTCTGGGTTTGTTTTTTTTTTTTTTTCCCTACAGAAACATATTAAAAAAAAAGCTTGCATCAAAGTGGCAGCTTCTAGACTTTTATCTAAAGGAATACTATAGAGTTATCTTGATGTATAGGGGGAGGCGGGGTTCTCTGTTGTATGACTGACCAACAGAACTGTTTATGGAATTCTAGCTGGATACAATCACAAAGTTACTGAAGGCTGCAGGAGCCACGAGAGTCAAAAACAGAGTTAAGAGGCTGTATAGGTGTAACTAATTCATCTTGCAAAACTCCTGCTTGTAAAAAGGTATATTTGAAATAAAAAATTATTGAGAAGTAACTATATGTGGGTTCATATCTATAGATTTTATTTTCACCTCTGCATAAAGAGCTTCATGACCTTTCTTATCTGTTTTTGCAAAAAATAATATTCCTTGTAGTATTTCAGAGTGTAACTGTGTGTCTTCCATAAACAATTATACATCAGTTCTGTGGTTTGATGAGTAAGATAACCTAAAAAGAAGGAAAAGCTTTTATAACAAGTATTTATATTGTAAAAGTATCTCATTATAAAAGGTAAATTACCTGGACAATTCCTCACCTTTTTTTTGTCACTTAAAGGATGTTTTTACAAAAAGGAACACTGAAACTAAGAGTTCAAGTGCTGTGGAAGTAATCTGGGGATGGCGTCATAGCTAGACTTGAAGCTCAGGCTTGACTATCTTGTAGTCTTATGCTCAGATCAGTCATTTATCATGTAAATAAGACTGCAACTGCCATCCATCTATGCCTATAATTTTCAAGAATTCTATGCCTACTTTAGGAGATGTCCCAAAAATTGCAATGTAAAATGAATGCAGTGCTCCACAATACGTTCTAATGATATACTATTCATTATGAAGCATTTTTTTCCTATTAAAATTGTTTATTCCGTCTTTCATAGCTCTGCAAGTTGTGTATCATTACTAGAGGTATACACAGTCATTCACACCTGCCCTATAACTGACCTCTTAGGGTAGTGTATTTCACTAGAGAAATGCATTATAAAGCAATGCTTCGTTTTCAGTCACTTAACAAAACAAAGGTTCATTCTAGTTGGTGAATGGTATGCCTTGTTTTATGATGGTTGTTACACTTTTAAGAATGTGATCTGTTGCAGCCAGAGAATAAGACATATCTTTAACTGAAGATAAAAATGGCACAGTAACTTTGATTCAGTCTGCACCATTGCATCCACAATATAAATAAATAAATATATACAAATAAAATCCACATACATAAGAGATCAGAATTCAGTCTGGGAGCCTGGAAAAAGATTGAATGTCCAGATGTGGCTTGACAGCACAAAATAAGTTAGCTCCTACCTAAACAAATAATAAAAAAATTTTACAAATAATGATCCTGAGCATTCACTAATAGCATCTAAGTTTAATGACATTTTTATCAAAATTATACCCACTGCAGTTCTGGTGCAATATTAGTTATTGCTTTTACACCAATCATGCACAATTGACTTCAGAAGAGGATCTGTATTTGTGAGTGTCTTAATTAGTGGGATCTTTAAAGCATTCCAATTTAGAGCATCATTATTATGTGCTAATAATTTGATCCTCAACAGCTTTGTTATCATTAAAATATTTTTTCAGGAAGACTTGAAAGCTCTTGAACAGACACTGATTTATGAATAAGCTAAAGTTCTCTTAGCTGACTTCCCCTTGGCCATTTCTCTGCAGTAGCAATAAAATTCAGTTTTGACCGTGCAGCTACTATAACTATAAGTGGGTTCTTCTTTTGTAAATTCCTTTGTATTATACTATCCATGAATTTTTCTTGGGCTCTACATAAGAAGTGTTTTTAACATACTCTTGAATGGAATTCTGGGTTAAACTGTGTTTCCTAGACAGTAAAAGCACTTACGTGGACTTCATTATTCCTCTGGTGCTCACGTGTACTCACCCATTGTCATTCAAGTAAAAATGTAGTCATTTAAAAAAAACCAAACCATTTTCTCACTTACCTGAAGTATTTATATAATAAGTACACACTAGAGGAGGACCTGAGAAGACAGATCCTTGTGTATATAATATGTTGGTACCCATCATTTCCTAAAAGGAAGTTCCTAAGTTTAGAGTCACTGTTGTGCTCCTTTGGCAGAATGAACGAGTTAGGTCATCTTATTTAGCCTCAGATTCAGTGTTTCTTCCTTTAACTTCTGTCTCCCCTGCAAAAATATTGCCAATTTCTTCAGAAAGCTGGTTCCGGTTTTCTTAGTAGTAATGAAGCTGGTCATCTCTGAAGAGGGTGAGGCTTGTCTCACAGTGGCAGATAGCAGTTGGTTTGGGAGATGGTGTTTTCTTTGTGCAGTGATCCATAGAACAAATTATTTTTAGTACTAAATGAAGAAAAAAAAATCCTAATTAAATAATTGTAAAATTAATTATTTAAAGTTAATACCATAAATATACTGAAATGTAGATTTCTTCCCAGTGACTTTTGCATCTGCAAGAAGAATGTAGAATTAGAATTACTGTATGTCTGAGGTACTCAAAATGGAAAAAAACCACAAAACAGACAGCTATGTTTCTTCATAAATATGTTCTAAAATTTAGTTCTGCAAAATAGCAGTTATTTTGTAGGAAGTTGTGCTGTGCTCTTCATATACAAAGTTTTGGAACAGCTGGTCCAGTGCAAAGCTGAAAACATCCCTTACTTTGATGTCAGGATTGTATGGCAGAGACAGGACCACTTTTTATGGTTTTAAAGCTTGATTTATTGTTTCTTTCTCACGAAGGTGCAAGAATGCCGTCACAGAGTAAGTCAGAGGTCAGCTATGTTTGAAATGGTCACAAGTTTGCAGGTTACATGGTCTCTTAAAGGTTAATTGGCCAATAGATGATTGCCATATATCTATATTTTCATTTCTGTACCAATAGTTAATTACATCTGTATAACATGTCTGCAGCATTGCACAATTTTTCATCCAGTCATGTGCTGACTTACAGTTCTCTATTACTCTATTTTAAACTTTCTGCTTTATTTTATAACTACTTCTATATCTAAACTTCAGACTTCAAAACTTTCTGATCTTGGGATTCCAACATTTGATATCAGTGTTTCCATCCTTGTACTACCAAGTTCAGTGTAGTAGCTGAAGCAGACCTAAAATAACAGAAGAAATTTTTGAAGAGATTTTTTTGTTGTTGTTAGAGATTATTTTATTAGCATGTTAGTGTGGTCATTCTTTTATATTTGTGAGAGTAGACCTAAGCAATCCATTTACTTTGCAACTTTCTCTTTTAGATGTAATAAAGCTGGCACGGTTTTGGTGCACTCTTTCAGCAGAGAGTGTGCCAGAGCAGGCCAGTAAGAGCACAGGGCAGTGCAGGTTGGCAGCTGGTAGAAGCTGAACTCAGAGCAAGATGTGGTGTGGCTAGGTTAGGTTACTGGTAGCTTTCTTAGGGGCTGGCTACATCCAAGTAACCTTGTTCAGTCCATAGAGATGTTCCAGACCCTTCATCGTTTTGTGGCCTCCTCTGGACCTTCTCCAGTAGCTGCTTGTCTGCTGTACTGAGGAGCCCAGAACTGGACACAGCTCTCCAGATGTGGCTCCCCTAGGACCGAGCTGAGGGGCAGGGTCACCTTCCTATCGACCTGCTGGCCACACTCTTCCCAGTGCACCCCAGGACACCACTGGTCCTCCTGGCCACAAGGACACTGCCAGCTCATGGTCAACGTGTCATCCGCCAGGACTCCTATCTCCTTCTCCAGAGAGCTTCCTTCCAGCAGGTCAGCCCCAGCCTGTGCTGGCACTTTGTAGCGAGGCGGGTGCAGGCTAGCCCGGCTCCCCAGCCTTTCCCTGGAGCATCTCCTGTGGGGGTCAGAGCTCCGGTCGAGGTGGCGGGGGCTTACCACACTCANCTTACCACACTCACATGGACAGCCGGTGGAAATGAGGCTATGGAGACAGGATGGGTTTTTCAGGAATTCCCAGCAGCTTTATTCGCAGACTGGAAGGAGCAGAGGAAGAACCCTGGGGGTTGAGAATCCTAGGGTTTTACCAGGGAGGCAGGGGCAGGGACACGGGAGGGGCCAAGGCATGAGGGGACAATGGAACGACAGGGGAGGAGTGGCTGGGGGGGCAGGGATCAACGGGTCTTGGAACCAGTTGGGTTACAGGACTTGCAACTTGGCCATGTCAGGCGAACAGGGGAAAGTGAAAGTGAAACTGAAATAGATCCTCTCCATGAGGGAAGCCAGAACCCAGGGACTGCCCTTCCAGGGCACCCACAGTTCTCGAGTTATTCCTCCCTAGGTGCAGCACTCTACACTTGCCTCATTAAGTTTCTCCGGCCAACTCTCCAGCCTATCAAGGTCTCTCTGAATGGCAGCACAGCCATCAGGTGTATCAGCCACCCCCCCGGTTTTTTTCCTTTTCTGTTATTCTTCTTGCACTTCAGTGATGTTCAGAGCTTAGTTAAATTGTGCTCCTTCTGTATCTGCTGGAGAACATTATTGATTCTTAAAGCCAGGCACAATAGTTCTTGGAAATTTCTCATGCTGGATGGAAGCCTTACATGTGTGGTAACTTAAAGACATAATTTTGATTGTTTTAAGCAGGAGAGGGGGTAGGATCTGAAACTTTGGTATAATGAAATAGCTATTAAATTAAAAACGTTGTTAAAATGAAGGAATGCCTTTCATAGACATTGACAAGTAGAAACTCCTGTTTCGGGTAATTCAGTTGAGTCACATAGTAGTTATTCTGCTGAATATTTCAAATGAATATAGTCACCCTGAGTGGTGGACTTTTATTTATGGAGCTCTGATTTGTTCAAAGGTTCATAAAAATTCATGTAACTAAATATCTGTCTGTTGATTACACATCTGAGGAAGCTCAGCTGTGATTGTTCAAGCAAGACTCCAAATAGACTTATACGAGGAAATTGTCTTGTGAAATATCTGTTTAATAATGAAAGTGAAAAAAAAGTTCTTATATTAATTTTGTGTACAATCTATTAGTAATATTAAGCTCATTATCTAACTACTTTGATTTTTTATATAAGCTTTTGATGACTTCTTAGCTCAGTCCATAATTATGCTTTTCTCAAGCAGTTCTTTTCTGTAGCATTGGGAAAAAAATCATGATGTCTTGGAATGTCTTTTCTATTTTTTTCCCTTTGTAGTCCTTGGATTTAAATTCTTAATATTATTACCTGCATAGAAAATAATGACATTCTCAGGTGTGTCTCACCTTCTTTGGGTGCCTAGAGCATATATATGTATATAGACAGACCTATATGAGAAGAAATTATCTGTATCTGAGCAATTGCTAATGCTATAATGGTCTTTTGGCGTTGTAGGCTGTTGGAGGGGAGGAGGGGATGTTAAGCTATTTCCTAGTTTGGGATGAAAAGTACAGCTGAAAATCAGTACAGTACCGTTTAAGAATATTGAGGGATGCCTCTCAATATCTTTAGAGAGAGAAGGCTAAAAAGAGTACTGTCAGCATGTGGATTAAACCAAAATGGAAATATAGGTAAGTGGAATTTAACTTTGTGTGCTCATGCAGAATTTGACCCTATGTTATTAATTGATTCTAAATTCCTTGCATTGGAAAATATCTCCATTTTTAAAAATAATGATCTGAGGGATAGCTATTAAAAAAGACACAGACAAACCTGGTAAGAGCATTGTTTAACACACATCTGTTTTTTGAAATGGTTGTGATTACTTGTGACCTGTCAGAGTAACCAAGATGTACTGTTCAGATGTATTGTAATGTGAATTTTTTGGTAGTGCACTTCTGAAAATATAATTCACAAGACTATAAATGCTCTGAGCCTCTTTTCCACATCCCTTCCTGAGATGATAACATTTAAATGCAGTATTTGAGAGAAGTATTTTGGGCCTGTTTAGCCACCAGGACACATTAACATGAAGTTTGCTTTATGTGCATAATTTATTTATAGCAAAATATTAATCATAATAAAATAATAATTTTGCACAGAAATGTCAAATTTAAATGTGCTATGCAAATAATAATTTTTGTGCTGAAACTACGTACCAGACTTCTAAAATCTTCTGTTTAAATTGGGACATTTATAGTTGGGAGGGGAATATTATGTGTGTATGCATGTGTACATAATAGAGCAGTCTGGCTTCCTCATTTGAATGAACTAAGCATGTTTTATTTGGTAGCTAGCTAGACCTTGTGGATCAATTTCTAGTGACTTACTAGAAAGTTCGGTTTTAATTTTGGATATGGGAAACATTCTGGCAAACATAGGATAGCAAATCCTTCATGTCATTTTGTGAAAAAGCGTATTATTTGCCTTTTGTTCTTTGTATGTGCAGAGGGAGTTTGATGCCTCATGACTTTACATGTCTATTAAACCCACTAACATCTCTGATGTACTTAGGATGAGGAGTACAGCAGTTTCCAGGAACTCCTGTAGGCTCACCAAGGTCAGTGGGCATTTGGGTAACTTACAGACCATTTGGTTATGTGCCTTCTGATAATGTAAGAAAGTAATTTCCAGCTCCTAGTTAGAGGCAACTATGCTAAAGGCTTAAGATGCAATCTCCTGACATGACTTGAAAATAGTTTTAAATAATTTTTTCCTAATGAGGTGCTGTGGGACAGTAACTTGGCTTTTTGGAGTAGTGAGATAAGAACAGTATCTTCTTTGTCTGCCATAATGTTTTTCTTTTTTTTGGTTGTGTAAATCGTATTTTGCATACTACACAGTATAGAAAAATATCAGGTCAAAAATTCTGGTAAGTCGTTGATCCCAGAGGCTATATTTTGCTACTTTAAATCATAGTCCTATCAGTTCTTTTGTAAGATTTAAGTGACTCCAGTGTTTAACCATTTTTAATTTGGATTCTTAAATTAAACAATTGCAACAATTTGCTTGTAAGTAAAGTCAATTTCCTTTCTGTAAGGAATGTTTCCAGCACTACAGCTGATCCCATTTTTTCACTGTTTATTGCTTCCCTTTTACTCCTGTATTAATGTATCCCCATGGTATTACAGCAGGGTAGTAATACAGTTCTCAGATTTGTTCTTTTGCCTGTAAAGGCATTTTTAAAACATGACTAGTTTCCTTGTTCTTTGCATTCACCAACATTTAGAAAATTAACTTCTCTCCTTTTGTTTCTCTCTTTCAGGGAGTCTCTGATCCAATTTGTCATTGTGTGTAATCTGTCTATTGAGAATACCTTTCTGGTTTTTTTCATCTGGTGTTACATGAATGTAACTATGGAACACACAAGTGTTATATAAATGTACACATACTTGTCTATATAAATATCCATCATATTTAATTTTATTTTTTTAATGTGTGGCATTGCAAATATCAAGTTTACTTGAAGTTAAAGATTGATTCTATATCTTATTTTCCCATGCAATATGCTAGAAATACATTACATAATTCCAGATGAAAATAACTTTAGAATTTTTCACATAAAGTGGAGACATAGTAAAAGTATGTGACAGGTTGTTGAAGGTTAGGTTTTCTTTCCTTTTGTTCCTTTTCAGTCTAGAATTTTTTCCCATAAGTTGCTAAGAACGCACTAATGACTGGGTACTTAAGAAGAACAAAAGAAGTGGCCAAGCTCAGGGCAAAGGGCATTGTTTGCAGTTCTGGGGGTTTTTCTCTCGGAGGGACAGAGATGTCTCGAGAATTGGGGGCTGGAATAAAGCAGGGCTGGAGCAGCTGCTGGCTCTCTAGTGCTCAGCTTCAGAGGAGGCGGCTTGGAAGTGCTTTTTTGGGAGATGAGCTTGTTGCTGCCTCTGGACCCCCGCTGAGAGCTGCTTCTTCTGCCAATTGGGTGAGCCTCTGCTTGTGAGAGCAGGCACTGAATCTACCACCATCCGTTTGGGTGCCTGGGATCCCTGCGCTCGCCCTCCCTGCTCAGCTGGTAGCCGGGCTGCTGCTGCTGTCCCGTTCCTCTGCCGCTGCTTCGGTGCTGCTCTGGGTTTCACTGCACTGCAGCCCCCGCAGCCCCTGCCTGCTGAGACACCCTGCCATCCCAGCCTGCTACTTTTCTGAGAGCCCTGCTGGGGCATTGAGATCAACTGCCCAGGGGGTTTGAGAAAGCGGAACTTCTCTTCCATCCCCCCCGCCCTGTCCCCAATGATCTGCCATTACCATGTGCTCCTGGAGCTCGCGCCACAGCGCCCCCTGCAGCCGC
>VZTR01009341.1:718-26264 GCA_013400775.1 Chaetops frenatus
TAGATAGGGAATGAAGTTTTTAAAATTAGGTTTGCATATTTCTTTTTTTTTCCTGAAATTATAATTATAACACATTTTATTTCTCCTGAGGCACTTAATTGATAAAATAATCTCTGTTGGTTTCTTTCTCTTTAGCAAATAGTTCACTGGTTTGAGACAGCCAGCAAGGCTGGATCATATCTTGAACTCTCTAATTGCATTGCTACAGCTTTGGCTACCTAAGAGTCTATTGTAACTAATCTGAATATAGGCACCTCTTTTCACAAATAACTACTGAATTCCATCTCCAGCTGTGGTACCAGTTTCAGCTGCTTACAACTAGAAAACACTTCTCTTANACTGTCTTTTCTCAGATAAAGTCCAAACTTCAGCTAAAATTTGTCAGAGTAAGAATAACAGTAAATAGAACATTTCGCATCTTTAGGTTTAAAAGTAGATAGGGAATGAAGTTTTTAAAATTAGGTTTGCATATTTATTTTTTTTCCTGAAATTATAATTATAACACATTTTATTTCTCCTGAGGCACTTAATTGATAAAATAATCTCTGTTGGTTTCTTTCTCTTTAGCAAATAGTTCACTGGTTTGAGANAATATAGGCACCTCTTTTCACAAATAACTACTGAATTCCATCTCCAGCTGTGGTACCAGTTTCAGCTGCTTACAACTAGAAAACACTTCTCTTAATTTTTAGAGAAATGGCAGAAAGGATGATTTCTCATCAACTATGATGTAGACTACATATCAGTGCAATAGGCATAATTTTTCCATCTCAAAATTTTGGAATCTATGATTACTGTAAGTTTCAAGATTTACTTTGAGGCAAATGAGTCCTGTAGTCAGAGGAGGAAAACTCATAATCCTCACCACAAAATTATGGAAAAACAGGAATTCTCCAGGGTGAAATTTGGAACGTACTTTCAAGAAAATACAATTTAGATGTTTCTTTAATCACCTGTGTTTCAAAAAGACAAAATCTGAAGTTAAGAGACATTTATGAAGCAGTTTATCTTAATTTAGAATAGATGTCTAAGGTGATTGAGATGGTCCATCCCAGAAGGGTTTGTATTTTTCTACTGACTGTGAGTGCAGCTTAGGCAATTTAAATTAGACGTATAACTTCTGGATGGCTGAAGTCAGGGGAGTTCCACTTCAATTTTCCCATTGCATAGTTCCTTTTTTGGACTCTCTTCAGATGGCTGTGCAGACCAGCAAAAGTTACTAATAGTGTCCCAAGGATTTCTTGACCTCAGAACTAAAAAGACACTGGATGCTTCCAAGGACTTTTAGACAAAACAAATGAGTGGCAGGTACTGAGGGCAGGGATAAGCAAGAATGGGCTTCTTGATGGTTAAAAAAGAGAGTAGTATAACATGCTGAAGAAACTATGACAGTGTTTCCATAGGTAGCTGTGGACAGACAAAGATGTTCATCAAGGATGTTTAATACCAAAATATTTATTTTGTCTCTTGGAGTAGCAGGGACCGAGGAAGCTCTTTCTGCTGTACAGCGTGTTTGGTTCTGCATCTCTGGAAAGTGTTAGGCTTTCCTTGCCACAGAAGGGAATGTTCACCTGTGCCATTAATGTGTAAATCCACAATTGTAGTACTCCTAATTCACAAAAAAGCGTCAGTGAATACCTTGGGCATAGGGCCACAAACCAGTTAACACCAGGTGTGAATGGTACATGGAGATGACAATGGAATCATTTTCTGACATGTCACATATCATCTAGCTGGGACAAAATTCTACCAATTTCGACCAAGGTGAATAGGTCACCTATACTTAACCTGGAAAGGGAAAATATAAGAATTATATGGGTTCTACAAATAATCCCTGTCAGGTAGAATGTGTCACCACACCATCGTTTGATGTGCACTCCTTGTTAAAATAACAAGATGGTTGTTTCCACCTTCCAGTTTACTGGATATTTAAAGAACAGTTTGAAAAATGTTGACATCAAGAAAAAAGCTGAGAAGCTGAGAGAGCAAGTGATGCATATATCTCTCTGTGTTTTATATATATATATGTGTGTGTGTATATGTATATATATATATAATGATACACATTTGCTTAATGGTGTTCTGCCAACACCATTAACACCATTAACTTGGTGCCAATACCAAGTTATTTTTTAAGAAAAACTGTTAGTGGCATCGCTATACAATGTAAGCCTTTTCTGTGACTCTCAGTACATACAAAAAATTAAATCCTATAAAACCTTTGTTTTGGCTCAGTTCATTAATTTCTGGAATGATGTACTTCAAGAAGCAATTACACAAAGTAAAAATGAAGTGATTCTAGCTCTGAGCTAACCATGAATGAGGTTAATGTATGGCAAGCAATAACATGAAGAAGGAACCAACAGTAGTATCTTGTGGACTTTCTCCATGTAGCTCACTCATTGGAAGCCATAAGATCTGGTTGGTATAACAGAAGTGTTTGTAATTAGAGTTAATGGAGTTAGTTGAGACCACAGGAGGGGGAAAGTAGCTTTGATCCCAGGTGGCCTCATAGCAAGAAGGCTCACAGCAAGAGAGCACTCTGAATTGGAAAATATCAGAGGCATTTGCTACAAAACCAAGAAGTCACTGCTGGAAAATGCCTAAGAATATAATTTACAATCAGAACTAATTTAGTTTCCCATCTCTATCGTTTCAACTTTCTCCCTAGTCACAAAATTCAAAATAAGGATGAGTTTTCTTCTGTGATCTATTTTTTACTGAAAATGCTAATTGATTCTTACAGTTTATGCTGTCTTGGCCATATTGTCTTAATCAGGAAAAAAAAAGGTAGGATGAAGAAAAATTTACAAAATCATTCCAGACAAGGAAGCAACTCATTCATTGTTATTAGCCATACAAATATATTGCTTCATAATAGTTGAATCATTCATTGTCATAACTTTTGGGATTTCCTATTGTCACTGTTACTGTGTGGCCACTTTTGGAAAACCTGTGATATTAATACTGTACTTAGCGAATACCACAGTGAGAATCTAGCTCACTAAAAAATAACATTTAGAGACTCTCTATAGTGTGATCATATATTTGGGACAGACCTTTGGAACATTACTTAAGACATTTAAAATTGCTCATTACTTAAAACCATTTATGACTTACACCAATAAATTAAGCAATCACTTTAGATTAAGCAGATGGATTATTTGCAGAATACATTTTTTTCATCAAAAATGTTCTTCAAACTTTACTTGCACTTACCTTTGTTTCTATCCTTCCATACTCAATTAATAAATTAATTTAAAAGTCTATTCCAAATGTAATGAGTAAAAAGAAAAATAATCAAAAGAAACCACAGAGAAAGGAAAAACATGAGAAAAGTAAGGAGGGACTTTGTCGTCAGCTGAAGACTAAGGCTGGAATGGGAATGGTTGAGAGAGAGTGTCATGCTGTTATTCCAAATTACAGAATTTACAATCTGTTTATCAGTTCCAGCAGTTTGTTGACATCATTACTTGAATATTAAAGAAAGAAAATTATGTTGAGATATTTCAGTGTGCCTCAGGTAGATAGGAGTTTTTTTAAAATGGGAAGGTGACTTTAAGTCTGATGTGGGGATATATGGGAGAAGAGCAGCAGCTATGACCTAGTCACACATCCCTGCATTTATGAAAAGGGAATTAGTGGGGCTGGGCTTTGAGGAATTCTCAGGAGCTTCTGAGGAAAGGATTCAAAAAAATCTTGTAGAGAAGACAAAAAATATGTACAAGGGTCTTAGCAGAGCAAGACTCATGTACTGTGACTGAAGAAAGGCATAAAAATTGTGAAAAAATTGGGGATCTAGAGGTTTCAGAAGAACTTGTGTATAGATATTTACCAGTGAAAACCACCTTAGGTTGTATGCTAACCAGAACAACCATATGAGTGGCAAAGGCACCTTTGGTAGCAATTCAGCTGCACAAATGATGGAAGGATGGAGAGTTACTTGGCTCCATCAGCAGCTGCAGAGTACATGGTCTCTGAAAACACAGCAAAAAATTATTGTGCTGTGCCAAGAAAGGGTTCAATATACTTAGTAGAAACATAAGTCAATTATTCATTTAATCTAAAACACTGGTCAAAATTCCTAGTAAACAGACAAACCTTAGAATGTAGTAATAATGATAATTTTCTGAGAATATTTTAAGCAGAATTTGAGCCTTGGAGGTGTTCAGCATTTGAAGGGTGGGTTATGCATAGGCAAATAAAATGTTGGCTTTGGGAGGTAGAATGAAGGCAAAGGGAGTCTCAGTACAATTAAATATAGAATCTTGAAAAAGCTTGTAAAATTTTTTACACAGCCTGTTGTCACTGTTCTCATGTTGATGACCTCAATATCCTGAAATAGCAATACCCATTTAAGTATAAATATTTCAGCTTTACATTGAGTGTCAGAAGGAAGAAAAAAGACAACAAACAGGCTGACCTCAGATCTCTGCTAAATTCTCTAAGTTCTCCTCTGACATTTCATTATTTCTGTCACATACATACAAAAAGATTTATGTGTCCATCCAGTCCTGTAACTGGATTTATTAAAGATGGTATTTCCGGCTTAATGAAAGTGACTGCCAGCTCCATCCATTCCCACACTAGAGCAGCATTTGACAAAGATAAAAAGGAATTTATCAGTAAACTTTTTGTTTTGTTTTCTGTGCACCTTTCACTCCCCCATCCCTTATTTTTTCACCAAATATCAACATTGTCTATGGAAAACAGTCACTTCCTTTCTCTCTGATTAACATCAGCAGTGAAGGAAGGGGAGGAGGGGGAGGGAAGAGAATAAAGAAAGAACCACCCAGTGCACTGGGAAAAACCTGAGAGTAATCAATTAATCTTCTGTTTTCAATCTGTGAGCTGTGCTGTCTTGAACTCCATAATCTTTTACTTCTACAAATAAAATTTTAAAAATTTGGATCTGATTCAATATGCTGGCAAAAAAGGATGAGTCAAAAAACAGTAGAAGTTTTTTCAATGACAAGAAATCCTCAGAGCCATTAGACAAATTCCTGGGAAATCTGACATTTTCTAAACACTTTTTGTGCCTGGTGTTCTGATTCCAGCATGTTTTATGTACTATGGTTTTGATTACAGATGAACTATCTTTTCCTTGGGCCATGGCAAGTGCATTCTCAGCATTTAAAAAGGAAGGGTTTTTACATGCCAAAATCATCTGTGATTTATTGCCTTGTGGGCTCATCTGGATTTAGTTTTGGAGTCTGGCACCAATTCCTTAATTGCTTTGGTCAGTTAATTCCATTTCTCCATTCTGAAGTTCCTCATCTGCAAAACCAGAGGAATGATAAACACATAAGCACATTGAAAGTCCTGTGAGTGACTTTCTGGAGCCCCTATGAAAACAGTAGAGACTTTAACCATGGTCTGAGAGAGCAATGGTGTTACCCTGCAGGATCTTGACAAATTCCCATCCCTTCCACTCCAAGTCCTGAAATGTCATCAGGGAGGTAATGAGTATGTGCTCTGACTCACTGAGGTGGGAACAATTTTCAGGTTCTTGCTTTTTTTTTACTTTTGTCTAGGACACAGAAAAGGGAATTCTACAGTACCACCACCTGTCTGTGACCTCCCCTCAAAGAGTGCACCTGGCTTCACATAATTACTTTCTGCTTGCTGACAATGCATATTTGGAGTGCCTGGGATTGAATGGAGGTGACAGTCATAATGGTAAGAATAGCTATTGTTTTCCTAATATTTTAAGAAAATTTCATAGGTGACTATAAGCTGACCTGTAGTTTAAAATAATGCTGTTTACTTCTTCTCATTTGATGTTCACTGCAAGTAAGTGGAGAAAAGAAGCACAAGCAGGGACTGACCTGCTTCTATGGCTTACCAATAACTAAAAAAGTATTCCTCCAGAAGAAGGCCAACTGATACTTATTTGCTTTCCAAGGAAGATTTGCAGGCAGTGAATAAGGCAGGAGACAACTCCCCTTGCAGGAGAGAATTTATTAATATGTGATTGGCCAGAGCAGGCTCATGCTTTTACTAGATGTCCTGGATTTCCTGACTTTGGTCATTCCCAGCCTCAACCATTCTATGAAGATATAAAAATTGTAGCAGAAATGAGAGTAGATTTCTTGAATCAGCTGAGAAAAGGCACTAATATTTGTCCCCCAGTGTAATCCCCTTTTTTCCTTTCTTTATTCTTTTTTTTTTTTTAAAGATTTTTTCCATTATTTTTAATTGTCAGTACAAAAGCACATGGAAGATTTTCCCACTGGCTTGGAAAATAGAAGAATATGATGGAAACCTTATCAAGAAAAAAATCACAGACCCCAGAACTGTAAAGCAGTGTCACTATCTTACAGATAACTTAGCCTAAATACAGATGGCTGTTCTGTATGTCTGATAGAAACAGAATTCTCTAATTTCTCTTACCCACAAAATAGTGTTTATCCTTGAATAGTATTTCCTGCAATCACACTTTCAAGCATAAATATTATTTTGTAAGTTGATAGTGGGCAGAAGGAAAAATTTCTTTTATTCTGAAAGATAAGAAAACAAGCAAGTATAACTGGAGGAACTTTTGTCCTGGATTTGAAAGAATGTAGCAGATGCTTTCTCTCAGTTACTCTTTATCAAGAATATTACATACAGATGTATTTTGGAAAGTTTATTTTTCTTTCATTTAAAAAAATAAAAAGCTTCATGGGATGGGGAACACCTTTTTCAAAGCTTGACATGCCAGTATTTTAGTAGTCATGGGGGAATTTTAATATATAAATTCTTTGCTAGGAAAGAAAAAAACCCCAATTTACATATTCTTTGTCTGAAAATGTGCAGAAAGATTCTAAAGTTATTTTCATAACTTTAACCATAGTTAGAATTTCTGTTGACAGCATGTGCTTGATTTCCAGGCTGCTTGCTTCTACCCATCCTGGGTTCTTCTTGCAATCCTTGGTGCAAGATGCTGTTGTTCTCTCTGATTTATTCCCATGAGGTTAAGATTAATTCCATAATCAGAGTTTCCCCAGCAATGTCCTCCCAGTCTATTAGAGAATACTGCCTGGATGGCATCCTGAACCTTTGTCCATGACTTTGGTATGTCCAGGTCAGCAGAAGATGCCTGCAAGTAGGAAATGCCATATGCATTCACTGCAGTCCTGCTGCCAGTGTGGGATCAAGGAACAGGGCTCCTCAAGAGGGGCAGGGAAAGCATCAGATATGCCCTGGTTGACTGCACAGCACACGCATGAGATGCCAGTGCTTCTGCAAAGCATCACGTGTTGTTCCCTTCTTATCTCAGTCAGATGTGGCCAGTCCTGCCTGGCCATGTCAGATTTGCTGTACACATGCAATGGATGTGTGCACATTCACTTCTGGTGTGTCTTAGGTGCCCGAGGTGCCAAGGCAATGCATCTCAATTAAAAGTGACTGAACTGCAGGCACATTAACAGCTATGTCAAAACACTGAAGGAAATGCCTGGCAGAGACAGATGTAGGTTGTCCTCCACTTCTGATCTGCAACATATCACTCCTTGGCTGCAGAGTCATCACTCACCCATGGTTCTTGTGCCCTCTGTGGTGGTAGCACAGATATCATTGTGTGCACACTTCTAACACACAGATATTTGGTGACTAATATGCTTAAAAAGCACAGATTTATGGCAGGTTTTATTTAGAGATGCTCTCCAAAGCCACAGAAAATAACTGACCCTTTTTTGGACTTTCTGCACCAATGAAATGAACTGCATTTGCAGTTTTAACAAGGAAATGCCAATTTTCCAGCACAATATGAAGAAAAAAATCTTTTCCTTTAAAAACAATTTCAAAATGCACACTTCCTACCCAGGGTGTCCTCTTGGTCTCCTTCATATGTGAAAACATCTGAGTATAATAAATTAGTGCTCTTCTTCAGGGAATAGCTGTACCATCTCGAGGAAATAAATTATTTTAAACATTCTCCAAAGATGGAAAGGTAATTGTTAAATATGCATTCTTTAGGACATTAAAGAACAAATATATGCTAAACTTTTGTTTCAATTTGTCTGAAATATGATATTTTTACTGAAAAGTAATCTAGTATTTTAATACCAGAAGGTAGTGCTCAGTATTCTTTCTCAGTGCTTTTCTTACTTCAAGGAGGTAAAACTGAATGTACTTATGACTAGTTCACCTCCCCCCTCATCCCCCAACACATTCACAATACATTCAATTCAAGTGAAAACCCTTGAACTTACTTTCTTTTTTNCAGAAAAAGCAAAGCATTGAATTCTCATCTCTCATCGCACACTAGGAGGTAAATCCTGTTTCAGTGCTGGCCAGCCTGCCCCTGAACTTTGGTAGATAATTCTGGTAGAGGCACTCTGCTCAGCCTCGTTTCCCTGCACAGAAAAGTAAAGCTGCTACTTTTTATGCAGCTTGGCAAACTTTATTGAGAGGGCACCAGGGGAGAACAAACCACAGTTTTTATTAGCTCCCACCTTACAGCAGCCCAGGCCCATTCATAGCTCTGCTAAGTCAACTAGAGGTCTTTTGATACCAAAGAGCTTTGAATCCAAGAGCCTGGAGAGAAATTATACATTGAATAAGAAAGAAATGGGGAGGAAGGATGAAAATAATTACTCCGTAAAAATGTGCTGCTTGTTCCATGGCATTTTCAAGTGACTTTCTTCAGAGGGAGAAGTGAGCAGCTTGATTTGTGGTCATTGTTTTGGTCAGCCTAGGCACTTGAATCAAGAAACTGCAGGGACTAACTTTCAGGGAACTGTGAATGTTATAATTTTATTAATTGCTTTTACATGTGTTTCTTTCACATGTCTGTAAGCAAATGCAATTGAAAGTTGTGGTTTCTGTGGCATTCCTGAAAACAAATATTACTAACACTGATGACAAAACCTTAACAGAATATAGTGGGGAGGAGTAGCAGTTATACAAACAATAATTCTTTTAGACTGATTTACGCATTTTTGAAAATGTGTAAAAAATTATTATTACAAGTATACTTTGAAAGAAATTTTAGTGTTTATTGGATAGATATTACACCCTTTAAAATATATACTGTGTTTTGACGTTGTGGAGAAAGTTAATAGACAGGAAATAACAGATTTCTGTAGAATTTAAAATGCTGCTATAAAAAGTGCTTTAAAGTCTACATAGGAACATGTTTCCCACTGACTTTCAGCTATGTGTCACATGCAGATTTCTCAAAATACAACAAAGCCAAGAACAAAGCAGGAATTACCAGAGAATGCTGTGTCTAGAAAATAAATGTTATAGTCATTAAAAATATCTCATATTTATCGTATATGGATATCTTATGACTATATATTTTAATTGCTTTTTCACTCATCCTCTCTCAGCCATTTTCTCTGATTTTATGAGCCTGTCTGTGCTTCTTCACAGTCAGAAAACAATTAAGGAAAACATCTTTTTTTCTGATCTGTTCTCTAGTGAGAATTGTAGGTTAGTGAGTAGATTCGTGTTTCAGAAACAAAGAAGATTGCCTAACAACAGCATGCTTTCTTTAGAAAAATCTGTGCTTCCTGATTTGTCTGCATCAGACATCAGAAATGTTGCAAAACAAGCCTTTTTTTTCCTGATTCTACAGTATTTCTGCTTTCTAACTACTGCATCCTGATCACTTCCCCCAACTGGGTGTGGACAATAAACATTATTGAGATTTATATTAATACGTGAATACCTTTAGTATTTGTAGAAAACAGCTTCTGCACAGAGAATTAAAAACAACTCTGAATAAATATTCAAGCAAGACTTGAGATATTAATAGAAGACTAGAAGTGTCACTGACTCGAAACTTGGTAGGCATATGAATAAATTGTAACACGCAGAGACAGAAGAAATTACAGAAGAATTCCTTATGAACAGAGAATGTCTTGTTTGTAAAGCAGTCAGAATGGTTGAATATAACTTTTACTGGGAGTTTTAAGTGCAGCAGCAACATCAGGGAGAATAATAAAAAGAATAACAAGGAATATAATATGGGCATACTAAATCCAGCAGTACCATGCAGTGATATTCAGCAGTGTTCATTCTTCTTTTAAATGGTCGTGCTTAGTAAATAAGGAAACAAACTCTTCCCTTCTACTGCAAACAGAGGGAATAAACTCTTAAATAGCTGAGAATAAGAATGTTATTATATCTTGGGATATTTCAGCTACTAAATAATGAAAATATCTCTGACATACAGAGAGTGGTTATTAAGTGAAAGAGGGAGTATTTTAAGGGCAGATTGCCTTTTGCTATCCGATAAGGCAACTGCTGTCAGTGGGAATTGCCAGGCTTTGCAGTCTCCCTCTCCAGCCCCCTGCCTCGGTGGAGGGCAGGCACACAGCCAGTGTATCCCAAATCTTGGTCTGGCTGTCTTAAACTGACAACACAAACACAGCACGGCTAGAGAGCTTCACTAACTACCACTTTGCAGTTCTTCATGTGGAGTATCTCTGCACAAAGAGTGTGACAGCCCTGTGCCCATGTGTGCATCCTTTCAGAGTGTATGGATTCCTGCATTTAGTCCCAGTGAAGAGTTCACTATTGAGCCTATTACATTAAGATTAACAAAACAAGTCAGAGGCCCTGTTTTACATTACTGTAAGCAGTTCCTTATTCTGCTTTTCAGAGTGGAATTTTACTTGTACTCTTCTAAGAGGTACCCACTGTGCCTCCCTCCCATTCTGCTTCTTCTCCATTCCTTCTCCTCTCCCTCCCTGGCCTTAAGAGATGAACCATTTTCTAGGGTTAAACATAGCTGAGCTAAGAAAAAAAGAAGGAGAAAAGGGGTGGGGTCATTTTCTGCTGACTCTGCTTCATGGATCAGCTCACCGTGTGGCCAGCTGGGAGCAGAGCTGGTGTGAGGGAAGGGCGGGCACACAGCCAAAGACCTTGGTTTGGAGAGAATGCCGGTTTGGTCGCACAACCTGTCAACTCATCTGTAACGTGAAACCTCACCTTGGCTTGAATGAAGCTACTTGGTCAGTAAATTGTGCAGCAGTGTGGTGCGAGGAGGCAGAACTCAACTTTCAGAAACAAAGAGAGTCGCCTTTGAGGAAATTTCAAATACCTGCTATTTATCACTGAAGAAGAAATACAAACTCCTGTAGCTCTGAATTTTTCCAGGACTAAGGTTCACTGAGCTGTTTTGGTCTCAAGAGGTTTTTTTTACTCCAGAAGAGAAGCATCACCCACTATTGCTAAGGCAGCTTCAGTGTTTTCTTTCTTCCATTACGTGATATCACTGAAAAGAAGCAGATATCTACAGTTCATAAATGCTATAAATCATATTTTAAAAGCACACATATATTGCAGCATTTTCTAGAAATTTCAAAGCAGTAATAGAGAACAATACTTGATATTCTACACTGGCACATGAACAAGGGTGAAGAGTTATCACTACTTGGATAACATTCACAAGACATGCTCTTGTCCTGGATTTGTCCATATTCCTTAGCTTGGCTTTTGCACCTTTTCCTCCATTAGGGAACTGCTACTAGTTAGGATGTAGAAGGGATCTAGTTATTCAGAAGGAAGCTTGCTTTGCATGGGTGAAAATGCATGTAAGTTCTAATGCATTTCAATGCAAAGAAACTGACTCCTGTACCCACTGTTCCAAAGGTTATTACTGACGCCCTGAAAAGTAATGGTGTAATAAGGCAAACCATACCTTTAATGAAGGTTGAAAGGAGTCAAAACTTTTATTTATGTTGGAGCAGGAATATAACTGAGAAGTGTAGGATGTCGATGTATCACCTTTTAAGATTCACTTCTGCTACTTTAGTCCATGTGAATCTTTTAGGACAGGAAATAATCATCTTGCCCCAAACTCTGTGATTTGATCTAGTTATGAACTTTAGAAGAAAATCAGAACTAAAGCTTTATGTCCTTCCGTATGTGACAATTCAAAATCTAGGTCTTCAGTACAGATTTTTAGTGTGAATTCTTTGATTTAAGCCATCTATTAAAGAACAATTCAAACAGATCAGCACCAGCCAAACCCTTAATCCTCTGCTCAGATTCAAGTTTTTTGAGTCTATACTTGGTATTATTTTGGTATTATAATTTTTGAGTTTATACTTTTGCCTCTTTTCTCCCCCTACTTATCACAAAGGACAAAATAATTTGATTTCTGCAAATGAAGTTTCATGCATAGCTAGTTCCCTTGTGCCTGCAATACAGTATTTCAAAGCAGCTTCCTACCTGTATCTTAAACTGAATTGCAGATGTTAATAGGATACAGCTTCAGAGAAAATGGGGTGCACTTAACAAAATATGTCAACAACAGACATAATTTTGGACTTTTTCTTTTAAGAAAGCATTGCATGGCCCCAAGAAGAACATTTTTTGAACTCCGAATGACTGACACTAGGCAAAAAAAAAACCAAAACTTTCCAAAAGCTATTATATGTTGGTATAATGAAAAATAATATGCTTATTCAGTTCCTGAATATAATTCTGTTGTACAAGATAATGGCAGAATGAAAAAATCCTCAGCTCCACCTGAATTTAAACACTGCCAAGCAGTACATCACAACTAATTTATCCTGTGCTTCACTCACAACAAGTTAGCATCTCCTTTGTGCCTCATCATAGCACATGCCTCATTTGTATTTCCATCCACTTCACTGAGAAAGGCACGCCTCATAGTTTGAGAAACAACACTTTGAAATAAGTGCATTCTCTAAATACACTTAGCTTAACAGTTTCCATTCTTCTTGGCCATATCAGAGTTCTCTGGTTTAGATTAATTTCCCCAGTTACATACAGTATCTTGTAATCAAGATTTTAAACTTTTTTTTTTTTTTTTTTTGGAGTGAGAGTAAAATAAGAAAATTACCTATATCCCCATTCCAAATGTGTGGGTGGTGCAGGAAAAAATATCTTTATTTTCACTGGGACATGCTTTACTTGCCCCAGACCCCTTTCTAATCAGCCTGTAAATGACAGATCTACACATGCAGCTGCAGCATGTTCACTGAGCAAAGGCACGTTAGAAGCTGGTCTGGTGAGAGATGTAATGACCTGAGTGAGTGGTCTAAAAGTGGTCTGAGTAAAATGTTTCTGCTCCCTGATTTTGCAATAATTTTCCTCTGTAAGGAAGAACCTTTTTGCATTGGTAACCCTGCAAAACTGTGCAGAAACTAAATCCAGAAAAAGGGCTAGGGTGTTGAGGGACAGTGTTAAAAGAAAACTTTAGCTGAAGAAAGCTGATGTTGCCCTGTAGCCTACATAAGCAGATAGGCTCCTCGTGGGAGGAGCACTGAAGTCAATGTCTTGGTGTGGAATGCAGTGGGGGAACCTCTCTCCAGCTATGGGTCACCGAGGGAGACTCGGAAAGCTCCCTTCACTGTCCTTTGGAAGTTGCCTTGAATTAATAACTTGCAATAAGGCAAGTTTGGTTACTTTTTAGGCTCATCTGAATGGATTATTGAGCTATGCAGTAGTGTGCTGGTTTCCTGTACTGTGTTTGGGAGTGTGCTGTGTGAACTGGAAAAAAATGGCAGGGAGCCAGCTACTCTAAAAAAACAAAGAAAGCTCACTGTTTTTTAGTAACTTCCTTTTATAAAGGAGTGGAAGTTCTGATAGGAGTATTCTATGAACCAGTCTTTGCTTCAAAATATTTTATGTAGCTCATATTAAAGAGCCCTTAGAACACCTTGGCTTTAATGGAGATGGGAGATGAGATTTTTCTTTCTTCCATGAAAGTTCTTCTAATTATTTGACTAGGGTGTCCTACTTCAACTTGTGCTCTTTATTCCTGCCCTAGTTACTTCAGAATTATTTTCTGTGCAGTGTAGGAACTTGCAAATATCTTTACATTCTGGTATCAAGCCAGAGTATACTCTAGTAGCTTGCACAGTCACCTGGAATACAGAATATGTAAATTCTCAATTGCAGAGAAGGGACTTTAAAATGAATTTTTCAAATCCATGGGAAAGTGACCTGACCACTAGATTACTATGTAAACATATGAAGAAGCAGTATTGTGAACTGTTTCTTTCTCTGTTGTGGTTTAAAAAGAAAGTGCCATCACAGTAACATTTGCTTGGGATCCTGTTCCCACAGATTGGCATTTAATGTGTATTGACAGCGTGTTCTGAATGCAAAAAGGATTCTGACAACAGTGTAAGGAGTGATTCTGCCTTGCCAGTTAATGCAATCAAGAATTTATCAAAGAAATGTGCAGCTCTGAGATGGCTGGATTAAAACCATAATGAATTTTTGGAAAGCATCCTTGTATAATGCATTTTGGAAGGCCAAAGGAAAATGAAGATTGTCTAGAGACCTCCAATTCTCACTAGTTTACTTAAATTACGTAAATATTCCTTCTTAACACCCATAATGAATTGTTACAAATTAGAGGTCATTTCACCTTTGAGATTGGCTGTGGTTAAAAAAAACAAAATGCAACACTTGACCAATTTATGTATCTAGGGATAGATAGATAGCTAAATATCCATGTATATTTCTGCAGTTTGGCTTATGCAATATTCAAAATGCATTGCTTAGGGATTTGACTAAAAGAAAAAGAAAACTAGAAATAAGGGTGGGTTATAGACAAAAAATGTAGATTATTAACTGAGTATTATTAAGTAGCCAAAAAATAATATAATTTTTACACTAGGAGTGGAAAAAAAAGAAATAAAACCTACACAATAGCCAGTCTCGGTCTCACTGGAATACAATGTCTCTGAGAGCTAAGGGTACCATATGTTTAGGCTTCCCTTGACACGTCCCTTTGTTAACACCAAAAAAAAAAACCAAAAAACAAACTGATCTGGGAAGAAATGTAGGATTGTGTAATTTCTAGATGAACAGAACATAACATAAATGCTGGAACTCATTTCCTAGACATGAACAAATACATAGCATATGCAAATGTTACAGAAACATAGCAGCTGTATTTGTAATCAGGATTCAGTAGTACACTGAGGCACAACCTCACCACCTTTGTCCCTTGCTTTTAGAAGTGGCAGTACCATTGACTGAAGTGCCACTTCTTCATTCATCTTACTGAGTAATAACTCTGAGTATCATACATGGCATCTTGTTCTCTATTTTTAATCAGATCCACATCATCTTTGGATTCTTCATTTTTTCAATATAAAGACAAAAGTTTGAAATCCCAGAAACAAATAGGAACAGTCTGAAGAAATGGGATCAGAGAATCACAGACATCTTCACACACACACACACATACATACACACACACATACACAATCTGCTTGCTTGTTTCTTTTTTAGAAGGTGAGTCCCAGTGATAGGCAAAATGTATCTTATGGGATGTTTTGTCTAGATGTGGCAGGCTGTAGGACTTCCACATTTAAAAAGAAGAATGGAGCATACAGCTAGCACCTTCTTGTTAGAGATGTGGGGAAATCACAGGTACAGACATGTGGCTGACCTGTGTTTGAAGCCCAGCTGTATGACCATTGGAAAAATGACCATAACTGGCTTCAGGGAAAGACACATCTCATAACTGTGAACAAGCTGCCATGTGGTTAGTAAGAATAAAAATTAAAGAAAACTTCTACCTGCAGGTGGGTAGAGAAAGGAGGCAAGGTAAACTCAATATATAAGAACTCAAATGCATTCTGAAAAGATAAGAGGAAAAACAAATCATGAAAGAAAAAAAATTAAATTGCAAGGGAAGGCTAAATTGCTAAAGTGCCTCTTCAGAACTGATCCACAAATTACTCCTGAGCAAGCAGGGATAGCTTCAGTCAATTTATGTCAGGTAGGGAACAGGACAGGATAGTGACCCTGTGGATACTGCTAAAATGGAGAAATCTACAACCCAGAGAAGCAGATGTATGCTTATGATATGAAGGCACATATGGATAGTCTCTTGAAAGAAATGGGAGCATTTCTTAGCAGACAGGATCCCTGATGCATCCAGTCTGACATCTTGCCTCTGGCAATAAATCATACTCAGCATTTCAGAAACAGATTCCAAAATCCTATAGTGTATCTGTCCATTTATGTAATGTGAAATACAAGAAAGCAAGAGGAAAATTCCTTTGTGATCTTTTTTTCAGTCATTCATTGTGGATCATTAGATTTATTGTTGCTCTTATGTTAGCATGAATAATCACTAATGTTGTTACTGGCAATAAAATTAGCCCACAGTTGAAAAAATCAAGTTATTGCAGTTAAGACTGACCTAGTGGTGCCTACAGTCTAATATTTATTTTTATTTACTCTATTTGTATCTGATAGAAACATGCCTGTGTAATTTTTAAAAATGACAGCTAGGGAAAAGTCACTTGGAGAAGAATTGCTTCTACCTCAGGTTAGGGTATAGTTAATGTGAACCCAACTGTTGTATACAGTAGATCCACAGGCAAAAAGAAACATTTGATCAAACATCACTTCTTTTCATCTGTATGTATGCAGGTTAAAAAAAAAAAAGTGCTGGATCAACTTTTTACATCACTCATAATTCTCATACATTAATTCTTTTGAGTTCAGATTTTTAGCTGATCCATTGTTATACATATCACAAAGCAGAAAAAGGGGAAGGAAACAAGTTCCAAGGCCAAAATAAAGCCTAAAATTACTGTGGAAAAGACTCTTTGTAACACTTGCACATACAAAAACTCCTGCTGCAAATAGATACATTATCTATAAATAAAAATTACCACTCTGTAATGACAAAGTTTCTCTTTTATGTTGCTGTTCCTGAGAGAAAATTGCTGATTTGTTTCCCTACATCTGATGCAAAACCCAGACAATTCTCTTTCTAATTTAGTTATATTTCCAGTGGGAAAAGAGGCCATTCACTAATTCTATTGCACCAGTATGCTACATATATAATATCCATATCACGGACACAATAATCTACATAGCAAACCAAGTGAATACATCCAGAGTGTCTCCAGTGCCTCCAGAAATTCATGGAACTACTGAAAAGACATTGTATTGTGGAAATCATGATATAATGCACAGTACTGTGTATTTATTTTGTGCAGTTAAGGCGGGTAACTAGCAATTTCCTAGTCGAATAGGAAAATTAAGTTTCCAAGAAATATATAACCTGAGGAATTTCATATCAGCCAACAATAGGACCTTTGGTTTTGGCCCTTGTTCTTGTCCCACTCCTATGTAGTGTAGGCTGGTTTAAAATGAAAATGAAAGATACTTCAAAACTTGTACTTGTTAAATTGTGTATTGAAAATAAAGGTGTCAGCATTTTCTAACTAAAACTGCTTGTTACCTTGTCAAGTTTCAACACACTTAATGACTTTGTTTTCTTTTTCTCCTACTGAAAAAAATACCTATCAATTAGTCTTTCAAATACTGTTCCAAACCAAAATTTTATTTTCAGTCATATTTTTTGTTTACCCCCAGAATTGCCTAACCATGCAAATAAAACACCATGCCTCAAGTCAGGTTTTCCCACATGCAAAACAGGAAATTTGTTCCAACAAAAATTATGTAGTTGTCCTTTAAACTGCACATGTTTTGTTTTAATTGATACTGACGCACTGGAAAAAAATATTTAATATAGAATATTGGAATCTGTGTGAGTGAATTTGAGGAAAAGAATGTTACTACATCAGATCAAACAGGCACAAGATTTTAATACCATTCTATTGATTTACTGGTAGATCAATCAAATCCTTTGACAGATGATTTTGCATCTTTTGTAAAGAAATTATCTTCTGTCTTTAGACATATTTATAACCTTTGTTTGGTACACTTCTGTCACCAATATTTTATGTTGGCAAGGTGACAGAAAGATGTGCAGGTCATTATATGAACAAGAAAAGCAAAAGCAAAAACTTTAAAAAAAATCAAAATTGCCTTTATCTATATATATTTAAGCTGATTTGGAATGTGGACCTGAACTCACTGTTCATGCTTATTTATATGACTGCAGAATAATTTAAAAATCCTGAACAAATAGGAATTGTTTGATTAGCAGGGGTTTATTAATATTTTGGCTTTGATATCTGGGATGAAATAAAATCCCTTGTCCAGCATAACCAGTTTGTGGGAGTTGATTTTGCAGACTCCAGAATACCCACCCTTATCTATCAACCAGATATTTTGTAGTCTGTATTCTGTTCCAGTTCAGCAGCAACAGGTATGGCCTGTTTATGGCAGGACATGAGGGAATATGAAGTTTGGCAACAAACTTCTAGAAGACTAAAAGGTAAAGGAGAGGACATAGAAACTGAAAATTGTTGTGTTGCTTTAATATTGAAGAGCAACATTCAGTCAGAACATGTTGTTCAAATACAGTAGTAGGGTGAGGCATTTAACATTCTTTGCAAAGGGGCTGGGGAGGAGAAACCTTTTTCACAATAAAAGTATGAAAATTAACTATTCTCTCTGCTATGCTTCTTTTGCTTCAAAAAGAGTTATCATGTCCCAGAGATTTTAATTTGGGAAGATTTACCGTATGATTTACAGGAGCTGAAGAGCTCAATACAAGTTGTGGTGAATTGGATTTGTCCAGCTGTCAATGCCACTACCTGTGACCATGCAGGACTCCCTCAGTTCTCAGAGCAGTGGACTATGATATTTTGTTGCATAGATAATTTCGTAACCTGAAATGGACAATTGTACTTCATGCATGCAGCAAATTGCCCTGCACAGCATGGAACATGTGGTCTGATCTCTCATACTGTAAGATTTCCTAGCAAGGTAAGTGAAAAATGAACAGTTTGGGAAAAACTAGGTAGTGTCACTACACTGCCCTGATCATAAGAGGGAAAAAAAGGTTTGCAATCTACTACACATTTTTTCCATTCTCTGAACACGTACCTCTATGCTCAGCAGTCCCCAAAGTTCACTGAAGCAGTTGTGCTTGTGCTGATTTCATTTGATTCTTTCTGCAAGATTACCTTAGAGCATCTGGTAAAAATTATACAAACAGATTAGTTACAGTTCTGTTTTCAGTTAATTACTTGAAGCCTCTGCCCTCACTTGTCTGTTGTAGAGGAAAGGCATAAATTTCTGACAGGAATAGAGGTTCTAGTTAGGGATTGTGCAGCCAGTGTCAAACCTAATAAGAATTCAAGGACTCCAGGCCTGCAATTTGTGATGATGGTAGTGCTGCTGCTACACCTCTGCTGGGAACACTGCTTATCCAACAAAGAGAAGCTCTCCAATCCAAAGAAAGGTGTAACACACTTGCAGTCTTAATGGAAATGAAATCAGCCTGACCACAACTATATTTCCTCTGTATTATGCTATGCAAAATTATTTGGTAGTCTATAAAGACAGCAATGGACAACTTAAAGCGCTCAGGTGTGAATAGCTTCCTGATTTTTAACCCATCAATGCTGTAATTTTTCCTCTTACTATGAGACAGCTGATAGCTACAGTAGGGCTGCTTTAGCAGAGCAAAAATAAGAGTAAATATGCTATTTTCTTTGATACCTGGCAGCTGTCAGGCTGTACTCAATAGGGATGGGCAGACATTACTCTCATTCTCTCTAATGGACAGTAGGAACCATGAAGCAGAATCTGGGTCCAGGCCTGCCACCTGCATGGTCCTTTCACACTTCTGAGACTGTGCTACACCTGACTTCATGTAGGGAAAGGACACCATTGCTTTTAGGCTGTTAATAAAAATCAATATCAGGAGTGGCAAGAAAAGCTTTAAACATCCAGCCTGCCTGGAAATCAGATGTTTTGAATGAGGGTACAGCACTGATGATGAGTGAAAGTGTTACCTTGAGCAAAGCCTTTTGTCACTCCCTTTGTTGCAGACCTTAAGGTAGGAGCTGCCAGGAGTTCCTGGTGCCCACAGAGGGCAGCCTGTCTTTCAGGAGAGACTGCTCCCTCGGACTACTGTGGGCAGCACTTCCTGCCCCAACAACTTTTAGATTTCACTTAATTCCGTCATCCTTGTCACTTGGGACTTCAGCTGTCTGCAGTCAGACTCCCTTTCTGACATTCAACTGCTAGGCTAAATGTATGTGTGTGTGAATATATATACATATTCACACACATATAAGTGTATATAAATATATATATAACAGTTATGTGCAATAGCCCTATATTTAAGGTGCAGTTACTGAGGATATGCATACAAAACATGAGGATATATTAGGCATCCCAGTTTCTTTCTTTGATTTTCACTTAATAAAGAAAGCTTTGTTTATGCTTTCAGCTATAAACTGTATCTTGCCAAAACTTCAATGTCCTGCCTGTGTTTGCACAAACTTGAAATCAGAAGTCAGTTCTGCTCACCTCCTTCAGATATCCTTCACCTCTGAAGGTATCCTAAGAAAAAGTGTAGCCAGAAGAGAAAAATTCTTTTTTTTTTTTTTTTTTTTTTTTTTTTTTTTTTGCATTCAAGTCGAAGAAAAAGAAAGAAAAAGAAAAAAACCTGAATCTGGAATGCTAGCTACTAAGGCTGGAGAGGATGGAGTTGATATAATTTGAAGTTGGGGTTTCAATTTCAAGACATTGGCAACTGAGAGCTTAAATGAAGATGATCAAGACCTGTCAGGAAAGAACCAGTTCCCTTTAGGAAGAAATTATAGGAGCTTCTAGGCCTACAGTGTTACCTGACTTTCAGGTAACACTAAGAATTGACATGTAGTCATGACAAGAAGACATGACTGGGAATCCAGTAAAAAGCAAAGGTAAGAATTCTGAAATCCTCCATATGCCTTCCTGTTCCTAAGAAATTTATTTACAAATAGTATTACAATGCCAAGCAAACTTATTTCTGTTCACCTGTTCCATGTAAGTAAAACATATGAGCCACATAACGGATGCTGAGCTTTCACTCATATTTTTTTCCACTTGAACCTTTTTATATGTGCATGTCTACTTTCTCTATACAGTGATTGTACAATTATATAATTATAATATTCACATATATATATGCATGACTAGATGGGTGTTGATTTAAACATGTTTAGGTTGTTTGCTGCTACATTTTCCTGTTTCATTTCAGAATGATGAGCTCTGCATTTCAGAATATCCTACTAATGTACACTGGCAAAGCATGAAAGCATTGCACTATAAGATAATTATGATCATTACTAGTTCCCAGTTCCCTTAGATGGCTAATATTTTCTCTGATTTTAAAAAATATTCTGATTCATAAGGAGACCACTAAGCACTCTTGGGGGTCTGGTAGAAATGAATAAGCCTTTTAATTAACTACTCTTTTACAAAGAACAAAGATTTTATACTTTTTGTGTTACAGTAGACTTTAGTTCTCTTAAAATGTGTCATGTCATTTAATCAGATACTGGTTGGAAGGCATCCCACCTACAGCTAACATGAACATTTTGAAACTGAACTACTTTACAGCTGCAAACTGTGGACTACTGGAGGAACGATCTCCATTACAAGAACTTTTCTGGAATTTTTACATTTTGATCATTTATGTTCCTGTGTTAAAGCTGAACATCATGTTGCCATCTGAAGGTCATATGGCTGCGTTTGAATTAAATAAACAGGATATTTTCTGCTGTAAAATAAGCATCTCATCCCCACCAAGATGAATGTTGTAGTGTCTGTGCTGGGTGTGATATGGCTCAGCTGATCCACCTCCATTCTTGGGCAGGAAATGAGAACAAGGAGAGAGAAAGTAACAAACATTTATTCACCTCCCTGTAGTTTATTGACTCAAAATAAATAACATGTGATCTTTCTCTGAGACAACATGGAAATTAAGACACATGATGATCTTTCTGGTGCCTTCCCCTTGAGACACTCACAACTGCTTCTCACGGCACACTTTGACCCTCTTTTCCCTACATAAAAAGTCAGTCATAAAAGTCACAAACATTTCATCCCAGCTCATGTGGTAGTTAACCTAAACATCTAGCTTATTAGGTCCTGGTTTTTTCCCTTTCTCTCCTCTTTTTCTTGGGACAGTGGAGAGTTGATAAGCCTTTTGCAGGAGGGAGCACAGAGGTCTGGGGGAGAAGCCTCCTGTGCTCTGAGCATGTGCAAAGGCAGTGACAGGGATGGAGCAGCCTCCCTGCCTGCCTGCTCATCGCTCAGCTCTGCCTGCACCCAGGGCACTCAGCATCACGCTGTGCCAGGCTCTTTCAAGGCAGTGAGAAATCCAGCTCATGCAAAGAAGGCAGCTCTGCTTGCACTGGCACGGAAGTAAAACTTTGGATTTTGGGGAAACAACATCAGGCCCACAGATAGTGCATTGTATAACATGCATAGTGTGCAGCCTTTTTGTGATTCTACAGTGACATTTTTCTTCCTGGATCCTGTCTGGATGAGATTTACATCAGGTCTTGAAAAAATGCATATTTATGCCCTTCTGCAGGCAAGTGCTCAGCTGTATCACAGGCTGTACCTGTTAAAAAGCTGGGAAATTCTGAGCATTAGACTGTACCCATTCAGTCTGTTGACAGTTCAGGAAAAGGACCTTTACATTTTACAAAGAGATTGGTAATTAAAGCAGAGAGCAAAGGGAGGATATATTCCAAGTGACTCTGTACTGGAGATGTTACAATCTGAAAAATGTAAACTGCTAAGGAGAAAAAAAATACTAGAAAACAGACAGAGAATAACCTGAGAGGAAAAACAAATTATTTTGGAGAATAAGGGCCAGAGAATCTTCTAAGATAGAAAAGATAAGATTTTAAGACAAACAGCCCTATTTCCTTTTCACTCTACTTGTTCAGCCTGCTGGATGACATGCTGTCTCTTTGTCCACCACTTCAAATGCTGACCACTAACTCACAAATATATGGTGTTGGTTTGGTTGTGTTTATTGCCTTCTTTTCTTTCCAAGCCCTTGATGTAAATCTGATAATTCCACAGTTACAGGGAAGATAAGATTATCACAAAAGACAGATCCCTGCCAGTATGAGCTGGTGCTTCTTCACAGCAAGCCCAGTGTTTACTGGGTGTAGGTACTCACAAATGATACCGTACTGATGTCCTTTTCCCCACCACATACCATTGGGGCAGCTTGTGTGGCATCTGTAATTCTAATTCAGTGCAGATCCACCAGAGAAGAGTTTGACCAATTGTGTATGTATTCATTCAAAGAATGACATTCTCTGAAACTGTCTGTGGAAAATATTTTAATCACCCTATCAATTTAATACTACTGGAAATTCATTTAAAGAAAGGAAATACCATATACAAAATGTTGTGGGTAAAATTTTCTGGCTTATGTCTTTCAGGAAGTAAATTCTAGCCTTTAAAATCTATGATTCCATGCAGATGGAATCTCTTTCATGACAGCACACATTCTTAAAATCATCACAAATGCCTGGCTTTTATATTTACAACTTCCTGACAACTTGTTGTTCAGTAGTTGAATCTCTGCAGATAACCTTTAAGTGAACACAATTCAATTTTACATTAGAACTTATCAAATAGTTTTTTCAGGAACTTTCTACTTCCCTTCATACACAACTTCCATTTACAGGATCTCACATGCCTCACAACAGGGTTTTGGAATTTTTAAAAGAAAGATAAAAAGATCTAACAAGAGTCACAACAAATCTGAGCACTTCTTTCTTAATGAAATATTGCCCATAATTCTAAAACTGTGGTACTTCTGTCTCCACTGAAGAAAGCTGAACTTCTGGACCATTTTTATTTTTGGAATAAAGGTTCTGACCCCTGGAGGTGCTGGTGTTTTCCAGGGACAAAAAGTTTTATCACACTCTGTAGAAGCTGAGAGTAGTTGTGACTTTCAGAAAGTATTATCAAATATTGAGTGCATGTCTTCAACAAAAATGACAAAGACAAGATGGTAGAATTGTTTTTTTATATGCTGAGTTTCATTTGGAAGTTTAAGTTAATTTTGACTTGGTTCACTCTAACTTTATATGTCATATATGTGTGTGACCCCCCAAGTTATCTAGTAAATTACAGCATTCTTGCCACCTGTCTTCTTTGAACAGGCATCCTCTCCAGCCCACAACTAAAAATTTCATATGAAGTAAGAAACCAATTTTTCTTGTTTTGCAGTTAAGGAAACTATCCTGTCTGACCATGTAGGAGCAGCTCTGGCAGTCACGTGTGCACCACCTGAGATGGAACCAAAGGCCCTTCACAGCAGGCAGCCTCAGGGAGCCTACAGGAACCCTGTTGAACTTCCAACCCTCACCAACCTCACACAGTCAGACAGGGTTTCCTCACTGGTTTAACCCTTGGTTTCCCATTGCAGAATCTCAGACAACTCAATACTTAATTTAATCATCATGCTATAACATAACAACAGCTCAAGATGAGTGCAGGAAAGTTTCCTTAACAGAGATATCATCAGTAGTTTTTGAATCCTTCAATCCAACAAGCTTCTATGAGAACTCTTTATTGAGATGGCAACCCAGGTTCAGATACTTCTTGAAACAGCATGATCTACCGTGGCAGAATAGTGGGATGATAACTGGCTGTCACTGAGGGGCATGTCATTTCTTCATATATGACCACCATATAGAAAAATTAATAAAATAAGACATCCTTTAACATAAATTTTAGAAGTCTAAAAGGGCAGCAGCAACACACTACAGGTCTTTCCACTGCATCTCACTAACCAGAGAGCCACTGTAGACATAGCAGAGCTAGATTACTGGGAACATCTTCAGCCTTTGGGATGCACAAATACTTCTAACAAAAAATTTACCACAGTCCTAAGCACTGAAGCACTATTTGAAACTGCTATTTCATTTTTTTGTTGTGAATTTCTTCTGTGCTGGTGTTAGCCAGACATTTTTTTCTGAAGAAAATAGCAGGTTGATCATTACACCTTTCACCCATGTGTAGGATGTCCAGAACTTTTCAGAACATGTTCCAGAACTTTTCCTCAGGTCATTTTTTATTCCTCTTTTCTACACAAAGGAAAGAGCAGGGGGTTTCCCACATTATATGAAAAGTTCAAGACAGTCCCTTTGTGGCACGTGGATTTCTCAAGCCCCTCCTTCTACCCAGTCGCAATAAGAATGAAATGTCAGGATAGATGGCAGAACATGGATCAGGAAAATTCTGGGGAGGCAGAGCAGGTTTTGCTAAGCTATTCCAAACCATTGGAGAACAAGCTGAATGCCTGTTCCACCTAATCATCTAGCTGGAGAATGCATATCTTGTCAAGTCAACTGCATAAGGGTAATCAGCTCCGAAACTAGACAATAAAATATTTTAAACATCAAGTATAATAATAAGAGCAGGGAGGAAACCTATTTTGCTGGAGTCTTCTTTTCCTATCTGTTCATGTTCTATTAACATCCTTCCCTTCTCATCTCTTCCCTTCATCATCTCTTCCCTTCCAAAATCCTTTAGTTTTCTATAAAATGTACAGCCTGGGACAAATCTGTTGAAAACCAAAATCTTTATTGTGAATTTCATAATTTTTATGGCTAAATAGGTTCTTGTTGATGAAAATGCTGACATTTCGCTCTGGAATGAAGTTCTCAATTTTGACAAGTATAAGATCTTTGTCTGTTAGCACTGACAAGGTTGAACTTGGCAGTCTTGCAGAGCTCCAGCTCAACACGTGAGCATACTCTGGCATTTATGGAGGCTGGGGACTGAATCCTTGCAGGATAAATTTCCTGGTTTAGATGTAAGAGGAAAGGTGTGGGAAGTTTCGGGAAGGGATTGGAAGTTTCAGGAAGTTTCAGGA
>VZTR01009350.1:1144-25875 GCA_013400775.1 Chaetops frenatus
GGTGGGGTGGGGTGGGGTGGCAGGTGCAGGTGATGTGTTGCCTTGCAGGTGGCCTATGACACAGGTGACTATTACCACTCCATTGCCTGGCTGGAGGAGGCTGTCAGCCTCTTCCGCCTCTCCTATGGCAGCTGGAACCTGGAGGACCGGAGCAGCCTGGAGGATGCTCTGGACCATCTGGCCTTCTCCTACTTCATGGTACAGCCACTTCCCCATCCCCAGTGTCCAGCAGAGCCAAACCATGGGTGGGAGGATGGATGCTCATGGGGTCTCTACTCCCCCATCCAGGCTGGAAACATCTCTCACGCCTTGAGCCTCTCCAGGGAGTTTCTCCGCTACGGTATGTGGATGCAGCAGGAAGAGGGGAAAGATTTTTGGGATGTCCCCATCCCCTCTGCATGGCAACAGCCTCCCTCACCGCATTCCTTGCCCCCACATGGGGTAATTCTCCAGGGACCCATGCCAGGGAAGGGGGTTGATGGGGATGTGGCATTCTGGGTGACTCCACCTCCCCGGCAGATCCCAGTAACCAAAGGGTGTCGAGGAACGTGGCCAAGTACAAGAAGCTGCTGGAGATGGGGACGGGGGCAAGTGCCAGCCCCCTGCAGCGGCCCAACAGCACCCGCCTGCAGAGCCGCGACGCCTACGAGGAGCTGTGCCAGCGCCCCAGGGCACAGGTGGGACTGGCAGGGGTGCCACAGTCCCCCACCACTGCTGTCCCCGCCTCACGCTCTCCTTGGTCCTCCTTCTCCCCAGGCAGCCCCGGAGCAGCTCCTCCACCTCGGCTGCTCCTACGAGACCAACAGCAGCCCCTACCTCGTCCTCCAGCCTGCCAAGAAGGAGATGGTCTGGATCCAGCCCTACGTGGCTCTGTACCATGATTTCATCACCGATGCTGAGGCTGAGACCATCAAGGGGTTGGCAGGGCCCTGGGTGAGCTACGCCTGTCTCCAGGGATGTCCCTTTCCTGCAGCAGGGTGTCCCAGGAGATCATGATCCAGGGTGAATGCAGAGATAGGAGGGGTTTTAAGGCCAAAGCTTCCTCCAGGGAGTTCAGATGGGACAGGGCTTGGAGCAACCTGGTCTGGTGGAAGGTGTCCCTGCCTATGGCAGGGAGGTAGAAGTGGATGATCTTGGAGGGCCCCTTCCAACCCAAACCACACTAGGATTAGATGAGACACTGGGGATGATGACCCCAATTCCATCTGAGTCCCCCAAAAGATTTTTTGGAAGAAACCAGGCCCACAGATGCACCTAAACCACTTCCCAACCAGGCTTGACTCGGTGACACCCTATTGCATTGGCTCCAGCTGCTGTCACTGCTTCCCTCACCCCAGTGGGACACCTTGGGGTGGGATGCTTGGCAACCAGCTGCTACAAACCCACCAACTTCAACCCTAACCACGGCCCCTGCCTGGTGTGAGGGTCCTCATGTGTGGCAACACACATCCCCCCTGTGTCCTTCAGCTGCAGAGATCCGTGGTTGCCTCTGGGGAGAAGCAGCAGAAAGCCGAGTACCGGATAAGCAAGAGGTAGAAGCCACCCCTCCCTTGTCCTCCAGCCAACGGGACCACCGTGGCTCCATGGCCACCTCTGAGGTGGCAGTGAAGCCATGCTGGGAGGCCTGGCTCCTCCAGCAGTGCCCTGAGCATAAAGCCCAGGCAGGCATGAATTCGGGGGGCTGAATGTGGGGTGGTCCCACAGTGCCTGGCTGAAGGACACGGCCGACCCAGTGGTGCGGGCGTTGGATCAGCGCATCGCCGCCGTCACCGGCCTGGACCTGCGGCCGCCCTACGCCGAGTACCTGCAGGTGGTCAACTACGGCTTGGGAGGCCACTACGAGCCACACTTCGACCATGCCACGGTCAGGGAGCTGCCAGGGTGGGCCATGGGGGGACCACAGGGGGATGCCCAGGGTGGTTCCTGGGGTGGACTCTGGGATGCTCCTGGAAGTGGTCCAAGGGGTGGACTCAGGGGTGGTCCCCGGGATGTTCCTGGAGGCGGGCCCTGGGATGCTCCTCATGATGCTGCTGGGATGGTGCCCAAGGGAAGACCCTGAATGGTCCCTGGGGGTGTCCCTGGGGTGATCCCTGGGTTATTTATTCCCTGAGATGTTCCTAGTGATGGACCCTGGGATGGCCCCTGGTAGGATGCATGGTCCCAGAATGGTGATCCCTGAGTGGATGCCTGGGATATTCCTGGGATATTCCTGGGAAGGGAGGGAAGGAGGGAGAGAAAAGAAGGGAGAGGGAGGGATTTTCTGGGGGGAACAGGGTGGGGCAGCTTAGAGGTGCTGAGGAGTGAGGTGCCTCTGGCCTGAGCCGTGTCAGTGCAGGACTGACTGTCCCCATGGAACTGACTGTCCCCACCTCTCCTTTTGGAGCAGTCCATGAAGAGCCCTCTGTACAGAATGAAGTCGGGCAACAGGATCGCCACAATCATGATCTACGTGAGTCCTCCCTCATTTCCAAGCCTGGAGAGATGGCACTGGCTTGGCCCTCAGGGTATGGGAGGGCAGCCCTAAAACACTGCAGTGGGTGGGAAGTGCCAAAGCCTTCCCAAGTACTCAGGAGTTCGTGCCGTGCCAAAGTGAGGGGAACAGAGCTGGGGCCCAAGGGAGGTTTTGTGCCTCGGTCTCCCTGTGCAAAGGAGCATCACAGGGAAGGGGGGGATCCATGGCTCCTATTTTTGCTCCTTTTCCAGCTGAGTGCAGTGGAGGCTGGAGGCTCCACTGCTTTCATCTATGCCAACTTCAGCGTGCCCGTGGTTAAGGTGAGGGGGACCTGTGGAATCCCTGGGAGCGGGGAAGGGAGGATGCTGCTCTCCGTATCTCAGCTCCTCCAGGGAGTTGTGGTCAAGCCTCTCCTGATGCCAGACCCCAGCTCCGAGGCTCCCTAATCTGTTTTGGGATGCCAAAATTCAGCCTTGGGGATCCCAGCTCTGTTTTAGGGTGCCAAACCCGTCTCTGCTCCGCAGAACGCAGCTCTTTTCTGGTGGAACCTGCGGAGGAACGGGAATGGTGACGGGAGCACCCTCCACGCCGGCTGCCCCGTCCTGGCCGGGGACAAGTGGGGTGAGAGACGCTACCAGGTGTCGCCCCGGGGTGACAGGGGGTTGGAGGGACAGCTTCACCGGCAGGGAGGCAAGAGGGGCTGGGAACGCACAGGTATCCTGGATAACAGGGAAATGTTCCCTGATACCAGCGCAGGGTTAGAGAAGGGGTGCAGCGGGATGGGAGCAGACAGGGGTCCGTGTTCCTGTCCGTTCCAGTGGCGAATAAGTGGATCCACGAACACGGGCAGGAGTTTCGGCGACCGTGCAGTGCTGACCCCCAGGACTGAGCCGCCGTGGGATGACAGATGTGACATCTGCAAGTGGCAAAGCCACCCCGGCACAGCATCTCCGCAGGGGCGGAGCAAGGGAGGAAGGGAGGGGAGGGGAGGGGGTAGCGGCAGAGCAGGGCGTGGTCGGAAGGGGCACTTGCTCCACCACGGCCAAATTGGGTGGAAATAAAGTCAAAAGACACTAAATTGGAGTCTGTTCTGGGGTGCCAAACCCCGTCCCTGGGGCTCCCATCTGTTTTGGAATGCCAAAATCCAGTGTCGGGGAGAAGGCAGTTCCTCCCAGCCGTCCTGGCCTCTCGCCTGCCTGCAGACAAGTTCCCTTTCTCCACCCCGACCGCAGCTGCTGCGTGACTGGAAGGCAAAGAGCAGGCGGCCGGGATCTCCGGCAGCGCACGGAGATCGGGCAGGGGCCCGCCGTGACCCTCGGCACTTGCCATGGGGGCTGCTGTAGAGTTTTCTATTATTCCCTGCTGGTCTCTCCATGCCCGGCGATGATGCAGTAGCTCCAGGGTGGGTCGGGCCGGGGGAGCCTCGGGCCTGTGCGCGGCCTTTTTAAACCTCACTGCCCAGGAGTCCGCGGTGCCGTGCGGACCGGGCTCTCTCAGCTTGCTCAAGTTTTCTTAGTTTACACAAGAAGTTGGGGGTTTTCCCCCCCTTCCCTGGCCTTGGAGACTGTGGGAGCAATCCTTCGGCGGTTTTTTGGGTTTGGTTTTTTTTTTTCCTGAACGGTTCGGTTTGGTTTTGGTCCGAGATCACGGAGCCGACGGGAGGAGCATCGGCCGGGGACCAGCGGGACGGGGAGGGGCCTCCCCGTCCCGGCCCTAGGCCTCGGGACAGCCGAGCCAACAGGAGAAAGGACACCAAGTGCACCAGCTTCATCTGCTGTGACGAGGGGACCCACGCCAGAGATTCACCAGGTTCCCATCTGTTTTCCGCGAGGTGTTGCGTGAACCCTTTGTTTTTCCCTTCCCTGAGCCAGGAGCCGGCGCCATGTTTTTTTCCCTCCCCACCATCTTGCGGCTGCAGTGGGGTTTTTTTCCCTTCCCCCTGGATTTTGGTTTTCTTTTTTTTTTAACCTGTTGTCTGTGTATGGGGTGGTGGTGGTGGTGGTGTTAAGGTCGGACAATTCAATATTTACTTGAATACAAGTAAATACTACATTTACTCCTTTTCTTTTTCAGTGCCGTGTGGGCACTCTGGCAATAACCGATTGGGGTTTTTCCACTTTCATCCACCAGTGTTAACCTGCTATTAGCAGAAGGGGATTGTTGGACCCCTTCCTTTAGAGGAAACGCTCCTTTCAGAGCGTTTTTCTCCTGAATGTGTCTCTAAACTGAGACACTCATCTAGGTAACATTTGAATGAGATTGAAATCCTCCAGGATGGAAACTCAGCATCTCAGGGAGGTCCAGGTCACCATGTCACTTCTTGGCCTCTTTCTCAGCTGAAAGGAAAAGGTCAAAAATCGGGGAGGGGGATAGAAACAGCAGGCAGACCTCTCCCAAGGCTCTCCTGCTGGCTTTGGGTTCAGAGATGTGCGTTTTTCACTCCTTGGCTGTGTTCATCCAGCCACGGATTAACCCTTCCGTAGGCACACAGGGATAGGGGCTGAGCTGCAAGGGGAATTTGGGCAGGACAGCAGGAGCTGGAGCACTGGGAAGAGGCTCCAGCAGCCCTTTGGGGCTGTTAAACCTGCCCGAATGTGAAACAGCCTGGAAGATTTCCAGTTTCTCCCAATTCCTGCTTTTCAGCCAGGAACAACCACCATAGGACTCAGAGAAGGCTGAACAGAGCACAGGTTACTCACCAGCCCCAGTGCGGTAGTTTATTACTTCCAGATGTTTCTGGACACGTGGGAGTCACTGGTCATGGAAAGGAGGGGGAAAAGTCAAAGCTGTGGCTAAATTCCCCCCTCCTCTCCACACTGAGGTGCAGGGAAGGGATGGAGGAGCATTTTGGATGACAAGAGGCTTCCGTGAGTCACCAGAAAAACCCAAGGGTTGGGTCTGGTGCAGGAAGAGCTGGATCAACCCCCTTCCCCCACAGGCTGCTCCGAGGAGCCCAGGCATCACAGCTAAAGGGAAAGCAGGAATTTCTACTCCAGGCTTTTCACAAATGCTTTATTTGTAGGCGAGGGGAACAGACACAGAACAAGACAAGACCAGGATGAGGCTGGCATGGGACACAGAGAGTGGTCTCTGGAAACCAACAGGCACACACACATTCTCCTTCTGGAAACAGCAGCACGTGGCAGGAGGGACCAACCTTAAAGCCATCCAGTGCCACCCCCTGCCATGGGCAGGGACACCTTCCACTATCCCAGACTGCTCCAAGCAACCCCGTCCAACCTGGCCTTGGACACTTCCAGGGATCCAGGGACAGCCACAGCTTCTCTGGACTACCTGTGCCAGGGCCTAAATTGTAAAAAAACTTCTTCCTAATACCCAGTCGACCCTCCTGGGGGCATTTTCCAAGGTCTGTGTTGCCCAGCTCCACCTTCTGCAAGTCATCCCAACGCTGCTTGCAAATCACAAACATGTGGAAAGCAGGGCTGGAATGGGCTTCCTCAGGTTGTCCAAGCCTTTCCCTTGCCAAAAAGGAAAAAATAACAACTTTGCCTATTGCTGCATCTCCTCTGCAGATCCCCTGTCACAGTCTGAGGGGAAAATTCCAGCTGGACAGCCCCAGGCCCAAGTTTAATTCCTTATTCAAGGGCTGATTTATTCAAAGCAAGAGTACCTGCTTTGGCAATACAGGAAATAATCTTTTTTCAACAATCCCAATGCTCCAGTCATCTTCAAGTCCCAGTGCACATAATCTGGCAAAACCCATCCTAGGTGTTAGACATTCATTTATTTAATTTATTCAATTAAAAGGAAGCCTGCAACAAACCAGCATCCCAAAGTGCATCTCCTGCTGCTGCCAAACCTTGGGATCTTCCATTGGGAAAGCTGCCACTGATCCTCAATCCAACAAGTGAAACAAAACCAAGAGATGTTTCTACGTAATCCAAAGGCTGCAGGAAAAATGCAAAGATGGGAGTTTTTGGAGGGGAATTTCTTGGTGTCCCTGCTTCTCATGAGCCAAAGAGAAGATTCCTTCTCTCTGCAGTTAGTTTTACCACAGCCTGTGTATCCTTCACCAAATGCCATTTATCCCAGCCTGGATGGAATTCAGCCCCTGGAAACTGCAGCAGGAGCAGTAATATTTCTCAGACAAAAGTACAATCTCAAAAATGTACATGGCTCAAGAGAGCCAAAAGGAATTTCCCTTTCACCCACCCCCACAGTGCTGCTGCTGTCCCTGAAATCTTTTTACTTTAATCCAGTACCACATGAGTCCCTGAACAGCCACCTCTCCAGGGCAAGGCAGGGCTGGGAGCTGGTACGGAGTGACGCACCATTCAATTAACCCGGCTCTTGAAATATTTATTTTCTTTTCACTCTCTCAATGTTAACAACAAAACAGAATCCCGGGGAGTCCACAGGATTTCAAAAATCATTCCTTTTCCAGTGGTGCTTCTACAGAATACAAAACTGATTTGCTTTTCACAGAGGGTTCTGTTTGGCTGAACTTTTTTACGAGCTCACAAATCAAAGGGATAACGCGAGGACTTACTCCAAGTCAGACTCTCAAAGTTACTTCACCACAGAGGAATGTGACTTCACCACAATCATTCATGAGTATGATCCTGGGAAGTGAGACTCGGGATATACACGCTGGACTACTTAATCCCTAACAAACTGAACAAAGGAGTCACCTGGAAAAGAGAATTTTGGTCATTTTGGGGACATGGCTGGGAAAAGAACTATTTTGCATCTTGACTACTGAAGATCTATGGAATCCATCAGGAACTGAACCAGGGTGTATGCTACATCAAATTAATGAAATAATTAACATGGTGAGTCACAGAGGGAAGCACAGAGAGCCAGCAATTGCTCTTGTAGCACCTGAGTGCCGATGGCCAAAGTGTCAGGAGGGCATTCCTCTCTGGAATGAGGCTTTCCTGTCCCTAATCCAGGTGCTTCCCTTCCTGATGGGTCAGGGAAGAGACACAGAGCAAGGCCATGGCTGCTGTACCCGGTGAATCACAGCCAAGTAGATCTCCACCAGGCCCAAGGCGGGGTTAAACCCTTGGCCCTATTTGCACCTCTCAAATGCCAAGAATTACTGATTGCTCTTGTCATGGGATGCACAGGGCAGCTCTCAAATCACCACAGAACTTTGCCTCAGCAAGGCAGGGTTAAAATCATCGGACAGCAGCAAGGGGTTATGGACACCAGGCAAAAAAAAAAAAAAAGGAATTTCAGACATCCACCAGCAAAATATTGAGGAAAACTGCTCCAAGACATGTCTGCTCTTACACTCAAAAGCGACTCTTAGGTGAAAGCAAGCCCATGAACTGTCAGTGGATAACTGAACACTGAAGAAAAGCTCTCTGTGCACATGGAATTCCGTAAGGCAGGCAGCAAAATGATCTAGGAAGCAACAGTGGAAATAAGGTCCTTCCTCCAGTACTGGGGGGAACAGCTGCCTACACCTCTGCATCAGCATCAGCAGGACTGACTCCAAGCTCTCCCAGGGTTTTGCCTACGGCCCATTCCAGGTTTTTCCATCCCAAAGGCGCTTATCTCTGCTCAGCTGTGTGTGGCGGTGACAAGAAGGGAAAAACAAACACATTCCAGGGGCAGAAAACAGCCAAACTGCCTGTTGACCACATTGTCCCTCTTGGGTCTTCCCCATAAACGCAGATTCAGAGTCCTCTGGCCTGGGATGTGTCTGTAGTAGATGGAGTTATCCAGGCTCTTCTTCCCAGAGAGGACTTAAAACAAGCACTAGAAAAACTGCAAGACTCTGAAATGGAGCTCAAAGTCCCCGCCTCACATTTTTGATTTACAGTCCCATCTAACTTTGCCCAGGGAAGTGGCCTCCAGGGGTTTCCCGCAGCTTAAGCCCTAAGGCTGGTGCTGGTGCGATGAAACCTGAGCGCCCAATGAAGTGAACTCCTCATCTGCTGTAGGGGGAAAAAAAGCCTGTATATAAAAAACCAAACCTAAGGGGCACTTCCAAGATGATTTTGTGGAGAAATCCTGAAGCCTTTGGCTGTGCTGCAATGCCCTCGGTGGATCTGGACTGCCAACAGCCCTTCTGCAGTTGGGTCCAAGAAAGTCTGAGAATTGATGGAGGTTGGACTGATCAACTACATGGGATTCCAGGAGGTCTTTCCTTGTGGCAGCAGAGAAGATGATCCCACTTCCAAGGGCCTGAAGAGCTTTTCATGGTCTTCAGTAGAAGCTGCTTCCCAGCAAGGAAGTCCCTAAGAATTTAGATATTCTGGAGAACTAGTTCTAGGGGATGAATCTCACACCACCTTCTCACTGCTGCTGGACTGGGAGATGGGAGGATATGGATACATCACAGTGGCCTCTGGTGCAGTTTATTTACAATGGGAATCAGTGCTGGAGAACACCAGGATATTAACAAGCAGGAAACACACTAGGAGGCAAGAAAGAGAGTGGAAGAAAGACCCCATGTTAGCATCAAGATATTATCTGCAAACTCTGAGACAACCTAAATTTAGCTTCTCCCTCCCTCCCTATTTACACATCAACCTACATTGTCAAGCTTTTCAATCACTTCCTTCTCTCACTGCCTGGCTGATCACAGGGGCCTGGCTTCCACAGGCCACTTCAGTAAGAAAACACATGAGATAAGTATGGAAAGTCTGCAAAGTGAAGCATACAGCTTTACCTGCCTCATCTCACCAGTATTTCTCAGCCAAGAGAGTGTGATGTAAGTTGTTTCCACAACACAGGGCCTTGGTTACTTAATGAAATATTATTTAAGCTAAATGCCATAAAATTTGTCGTTTTGCTGTCTGGCAGGCTATCAAGAAAGAAATCAGTTTTGCTCCTCCTTTCCCAGGAAGGAGGTTTCATCAGCACATGTAAATGCATGAGAAATTTAAAGGGAACACAAACACCAAATGTATTACTGGCTGTGATTCAGAGCTGTTTGTTTATCTGTGGTTTTTAGCACCACGCTAAAATTCCAACCTCCCACCTCGAGAGCCAAACAGGCAGTTAGAGCAGGAGCTCTGCTCAGGGACACAATTCCATGGAGTCTTACCACTGGAATCCACCAATGGGCTCTGTAAACCTGTGACGGATCAGGAACGTTGCAACAGCTTCAGCCACCTGAGAGAAGGGGGAAAAAAAAGCTCAGGATTTAAAGGGACACAGAGAGAACAGGAAACCCAGTCAGTTTTCAAAGCCTGCAGTATTTCCAACAACAGTTCACGTCATCAGGGTTCTCTTGCTGAATTGTTTGCTACTTTAAAACAAGAGCTCTGTGTAACACACTTCCAGCTTTACTCGGACACTGAGCCTGCCATCAAGAAGTGACCAAACTTTTTCTCCAGCCGTTTCAGTAATTCTTAAAACAATGTCTAAGTTTAGCAGGGAGAAGAGGTAAATTCAGGATGCAAGACAGTAACCTGGAATGGTTTGGGTTGGGAGGAACATTAAAGCTCATCCAGTTCCAACCCCTGCCATGGGCAGGGACACCTTCCACTAGACCAGGCTGCTCCAAGCCCCCTCCAACCTGGTCAATACTGCTTAGAATGTGTAAGAACTCAGTATGTTTAGATAAAAATACCTATTCAGACTGGTAAAGTGAAGCACAGAGAGGCTGAATTTTAACACAGCTGTCAGTGCAGAATGAGCTTTAAAACCAGATGTGCTCCCAACCACCGGCTCCACTTGGCTGCACCGCATTCCTGCTTCCATCTGGACACAAACTCCTGCAGTGCCCAGAAGCAGCACTGCTCTGTCAAAGCTGCTTCAGGAACATGTGGTTTCTGTTTGGAAAATGTGAGCCACCCAACTCAACAAAACACAGACCAACCCCTAAAGCTGCAGCTTAGTGCAAGGGATAGTGGGGAAATCCATGAGGAGAAATCCACACTCCATGTGGGCAGAATTAGGTACATCACCAAGAGCCTGAGAGTTAAATCCATAACCCAGCCCTGTGGCATGTAACATCTTAGCCAGGGCTTTCCAGACAGCTAAAAAATCCAAGCTGCTTGTGAAAGCCAGTTGTCATGCCAAAAAATGCCTCTGAAGTATGATCTGTGCTCCATGGTAAGGAACAGCTCCCTTTTTGGCATTTCAGACCATGGCTTATGTATCTTCAACCCCACGGTGGGGCTCACCTTGTCCGGAGCATCTTCATGGACTGCGTGGCCACACTGTGGGAGGACCTGCATCTGGAACTTCCCTGTGAATTGACAAGAGTCAGCACACAGATCTCACGTTCTGGACCAACCAACCTCACTAAATGTAGGTGGAAAAGAGGCCCCAGGGATGGCAGGAAGTCTTGGCAGACTCCACACCATGCACAGCCAGCGGCCTCCAAAGAAAACAAGGACCAGCTGCTTAGTTCACCTTGCCTCGGTGCAACTAGAGCACATTCCCAGGAGTTGAAATGAACTTCTCAGAGCTTCTCAATGGAGGCAAGTGTCAGAGACTGAATAAAACCCACGACAACAGCCCTTTGAATTGAACCTCTCCCTCCTCACCTTCCCCACCTTTCCTTGAGCACAGTAGGGGAGAACACTTTGGGATGGACAAATTCTTCAATGCCCTTTTGTTTCGATATTGACTGTACCCATAGCAACAAGCTGTCATGCAAAAAGAGCATTACAGTAAGGCTGGAGTAACAATATTAAATACTTACCTTGCATCTGTCCAATGGTCAGATCTTTATCCAGCCTGTCAACACCTACAATCAAATAAACAAATGTATTGGAGAAAAGCCAGAGATAACACAACTCTGAGCCAGGCTTTACTCCATATTTTAAAAGAGGCATTAGCTTGAAAAACAGAAAGTAAACACCTCTGACACCCACAACAAGGACATTTCACTGCTGCACCTCAAGAGAGTAAAGTGACAGGAAAGAAACACAGCCAAAAAATGCAAGAACACAGCCCTCCCTACAACTTAAAAGGATATTTACACACTGTATTTCCTACTAAGGTACAAAAGGGGCTTACAGCTGTATTTGATGTTCACTTGAGAAGTTCAAATCACACCATGCTATTTTAAGAGACAGAGAGAAGCCCAAGTATTCCCAGGAAACACTGTAGCCCAATGCTGACCCTGTTATCTAAAATACAAGTGGGACATCACTGAAGAGCACACCAGGACTGGAAGAGACACGTACCAGCTAAAAGCAAAAGCTTTGGAGTCGGACAGCTTAGGAAGAGGTTGGATAAACCCCTGAACCAGCCATCCCAGTACTTTTCTGTTTTGGCCAGTTCGATTCGCCACGTGTATAAATGCTCCTTCTTTGTCTGCAGGGAGGAGAGAGAGGTCTGCGTTAGTGATCAGTAAAACAGCAGAGAGAAAAACAACTCGGGGAGCTACCTGGAAATGCACAAATACAGAGATATAAAAAATAAAAAAATACTGGCTCCCTCTGGTGGATTACACACTTCCAGGGATGACCCTCCTTGCTTCTAAATCTTTCTCCAAATCAAAGTACATGAGTAGGGAACAAGAAAGTCGGCAGGAGCTACACCAAGAGAAGAAAAGCCTTCAGGAGAAGCCTGCAGGATTCAGGGCAATCAATTTGCTATTTTTTACTGACACAAATAGCTCACAAATTGTCTGAACATTTGGGCTTGGCTCTCATCCAGTTTTCTCTCCCTGGAGTGGCTCCCTTTCATATCAGAATGATTTGGATAACTACAGGTGACAGCTCTTGCAGGGGAAGCTGAAAACACAGCAACAAACTCCCTACCTCTGTGTCATCTTCTTTCTTCCTCTTGTTGACAGAGCCTCCCCCTTGCTCATCCTCATCCTCTTCCTCCTCTTCCTCAATAATTCCCTCTACTATGGCTTTAGGACATTCAGGACTGGCAGCCCCTTCACACCTGTGAAAATAAAACCAGAAACTGATTCCCTGACAAAAGAAAAAGCTCCAAACCAAAAAACCACCCAGGATTAAACCTAAGGTGTTCAGCAATTCTGCTTGAAGAAATTTTCATTTTCAAGTACACTTATGTAGCAATGGTATTGTAAAACAGAAGAAATTATTTTAAAATAATAAATAAAACAAACCAAGGGCCACCTACTGTTTGACTTGACCAACCATAGAAACTCTGGCAGATTCGAGATTTCTTATCTGTCCACTTTTTACACTAGGAAAAAAAATAATCAGAAGACAGAAAGATTTACTGAAGAGATTCAAGAACCAGCAGCCTCAGAAACAGCAGTTAAACTTCTCTACAGTTCAGGACTTCCCCAAACCATTGCCAAAGCTCCTGCTCTTAGAACAGAGTGGCTCCGGGTCAACTCAAGTGAACCTCCGGTTGTCACTGTAACTGTGAGAAAGAGGGAGAAGTGCTGGTGGGGAAACAGTGAAACGGGGTTAAACCCACGGCAGGGGGCTGGGAGAGGGCCTGTAAACAGCCAAATTACATAAACTTTGTTTCCTTCAGGAGTCAAGCTACAAAGACAAGTGATTGGAGAGACTGAGCCCAAGCCTTACCTCCACTCAATGGCATTCTCAAGTGACTTGAATGTTTTGGGACGACTCCTTAGGAAATTCTGCATGCTGTTCAAGGCATCCATGGCTGTACCTAAAAGCAAATGACATCATCTTCATGACATCTGATGAAATTATTGCCACATCCCTCTATACAAAACTGGCTGCAGCACCCTCAGAGAGAGCTGGAGCTCCCCGGGGATTTAATGCTGCTGAGGAAAGTACAGATTAGCACTTCTAAGCCAACAGTCATATTGGAAAATTCCTATCTGAATAAGTGGGATGTTCAGATAGTAAGAGAAAGCAGCAAACATTTACCAGCCCCAAGCACTACAGCAAAAGCCACCCTCTTCCCCACCAAGAAAGCATGTCAAAGAAATTAGTGCCACGGTCTCGTTGACAAAGTGGTGTTAGGTCATAGGTTGGACTCAATGATCTCAAAGGTCTTTTCCAACCGAGCTGATTCTCTGATTCTGTGAAATTAGCAGGAAAAAAGCAAAGAGAGGGCACCTGGGAAAAGAAAAAGGAGGGGTCATGCTGGAAAGATTTTTGTGTGCGTAGGAGGATGGAATCAGTTTAAAAATGGGGCAAAACTTTCCGTAGTCAGGGATCTGGGGCTAAGAGAAGAGGTGGAAGGCAGAAGCCCACCCGAGGGGCTGGAAAGCTTCGAGGACACCCACACTCACCTTCCACGACGTCGATCATGCAGAGCCCCAGCAAACTGGGCACCAGGTTTGCAACGGCTGTGTGCACGGCGATGGCCCCTCCCATGCTGTGCCCGATCAGCATGATGGGCGGGGGCAGGTCCCCGTACAGGGCTTCCACCACGTTCCCCACGTCTCTGCCAAGGGAGAGAAAACCATGGATGGCACCTCCACCTCCGCGGGGGGACCAGGGACACACCCAAAATGGGTGTGCGGCCCCAAAGCCTCTTTCAACCCGCAGGCAATAGACAAATTTATTCTATTGCCACTGATTCATCTTAGTACAAATGCAGGAAACCCTGCAAGCCAATGCTTTCCTGAACATTCATGTCTTTTTATTAACAGAATCCTCATTTAAAGGATACAAATTTAAAAGATATTCAGGCAGCCTTATCTAGTGGAAGATGTCCCTGCCCATGTGGATGAAATTTATAGTCCCTTCCAGCACAAATTCTGTGATTCCTTGTAGAAAACATTTTAGGTTGACACTTGCTGGTGGGAATGTTAAATAAAAGGTGAGAAAAAGCTGTCAAATCATCTTGCATGGAAGCACAAACCAAGAAATGCATTGTTCTTAAAAGACAAAACAGGAATTAGAGAGAGAAAAATAACTGGGCCCTACTGACCATGAACAACACTGAGCACGAGCGAAAAGACTGAGACTCTACAAGCACAGATGCCACAAGGCAGGGGGCAATTTCCCCATCCTTTCCATAAGGCACCTACTTTAAACTGAAGCTGTGACCTCTTGACACTTTCCCCAGGATGGGAGAGCTGGCTGGTATGATTCTCAAACCCCAGAACAGCAGCAGAGCTAACAACTAAAATCTACTGAAGAGCAGTTTAAATCCCCCCCCCCCCCAACCGGCTTTCCTGACTACAACCATTCAGAGGAACCTGGGAACTCAGTGAGCAGTACTGAAAATGGAAAACAAGTGAAAAAATAAATAGGTTGACCAGCTTGATTGCTCTGCTAGAGAAAATTGCTCAAGGATTTGATTTAAAAGAACAAACAGGAAAACCAGCTATAATTTAAGGTTCGTATTTAAAAGATATTCAGGACTAAGTTTCAAGCTCATTGCTAAGAAGAGGGGAAGGTTTCAAAACAAAAGGAACTTGCTTTCTCCCCACAGTAGTGCTGCTCCAGATCTAAAATATTCTAATTATTCAATCCAGCATCTCTTCAGGACAGTTACGCATCAGGATCTGACAAGGCATAAGCAGCAGGAATAAGGTATACAATGGAAGTCAGAATATGTTTCACACATGGCCTCCCCTCAACAAACTAAGTGGATTTGTCCATGGGAAGGTTACAAAATCCTTCATCATTTCATTGTGGTCACAGCAAAGAGTCTCTTTGTACTAAATATGGGCAGAACATAATGTGCTTAGCAGAGGGTATTTGCTTTTCTTACAGTTTTGTCAAGAGGGGGATGGATTTGCATGCCAAAGCAGGTCATGACAGTTTGGAAAAGCAACTCCATGCTTGAAAATCCTGTGTCTGTGACCCAGACTTTGGGCGTGTCACCAGGCCAATGGGGGCATTCTCTGAGCACTTCCTCCAAGGGCTGAGGAAGAGCCAAACTGGTGATTTCAAGCCAAAATTCCCCATGGATGTCTAATGAAAGCATTCCACCTCCATTAGGAACTCTTCAGCATGCTGCAGGTTTAAAGTGTTCACTGTTTAAAAACTCAGGGTACCCAGAGAACAACTCCAGTTTGGAATCTGACTCAGCTGGGAGAGACATCATTTCAAACTGTCCCAGAATGGAAGGAAAGAAGGGATAACTACTAGAATCACATGAAATTAAACTAGCTTCCAGCTCCTCTGAATGAAGGTGTGTGCCCTCAGGTAGTTTATTGTTCAGCCAAGTAAAGTAAAGGAGGTTTGTGAAAAGGGAGACAAGCATAAGTTTCCTTACTTGGACATAGTCTCTGCAGACAGATCTTCAGGATTCCTTACTTTTGTTTCTCCTGAAAAAAACCAACCCAAGTTAAGTTCACTTAAGCTGAAAAACTTCAGGCCCCCTCAGGACTTAAAACAGTGACTGTTCAAAGCTGTTAGGCACAGATATGAAGAGCAAGCCTACTGCAATGAACGTTATTGGCACTATGGGTAGGAAACACTGCCCATAACTGTTCTTTATGGATCTTAAAATGAAAGAACAGCCCTTATTTCTCATGATAAAGACCACTTATAGCTTAGGGAAACAGGAAAGAGGGCTTGATGGAAGGAACTAGCCCACCACTGTCTCGCACAGAAGTTCAGGGGGTCTCAGCTTCTGACAGAAGCCAGTCTTCCATCTCTGTTTTTGAATCAAAATTGGGATGCCTTAAGGATATTTTCCTAGTCATCCTGTGAGAAATTCATTGCATCTCCTTTATAAAATGGGAGCATGTAACATGCTGCTTTGACTCCAGATTTATCTCTTTGTCTTACCATGGCCTCGGAGGTCTAAAGCCACAATCCTGCACTGGATCCTGTTAATGATTGCGGACTGCAAGGAGAGACAGAGAGAATGTTGTTTGCAAAGTGGGATTAGCAACAACAAGCACTCCCTAAAAACCCTTCATGGCCACCGAAGTGGCTGAGCCTGGATTGGAGGGGGTGTTACAGCGTACAAGCAAAAGTATTCTGTAAGACTGTCCTTAAGGGACCAGAGCCCCATCCTTGTTCCCGCTGTTAATGAGGACAGGTATTTCACTGTGCTAAGACGTGAGGGTTTCCTGGGATCACAGATTCAAGCCCTGCAGCACCTCTGAAAACTGCAATAGCACTGGGATTACGGACACCAAAGGGATTCCCCTGCTCTCCATGCCCCACATGGTGCAGAATTACTCTTTGCAGTACACGTTCAGTTTGCTCTCAAGGAATAGAATTTTACAGGCTGAAATGTGTAAAATTTGATTAGTCCAAAGAGGTCAGGGGGAACAACTGAGGAATATTTTTAAGGTAAGGCAGGGCATAATAATTGCAACACAATTGTGGCTCTATTTGTCCCTGAGAGATCAATTTAACTAAGTTATTCCAGGCATCACAGAGATGAAGTGGCATGTTTTGTTGACAGGAAGACTTCTGTGTTAAGAAATCATTGATTATTTAAATAACAGCCCTGCAGGAGTGGGGGAATTTACTTAGGGATTCTTAATAGAACCACCTACACAATTGGCAAAAGCTACCCAGACCTCAAAGCTACGCAGTCCTCTTATTTGATTTTTCAGCTATTCAATTCTTAAATGACTGGAGCAGTTGCTTTCCCCAGACCCACTGAATCCACAAATTAGTATTTTCCAGCCCCTAAAGACAGCTCAAACCCTCCATCTGCAAGGTGCCCAAGCACCTAAGCAGTAATCCCAACAAAGATAATACTGTTATCTTTTATAATACTGTTTTTCCATGTTTCCCAGAGGTGAACGGATAACTGCCTTCCACACTCAGAGAGCTCCTTTTCCACACATTTATTTCTATAGAGCAGCAGCTTTACTTACAGTAAACACAGCCCAGGACAGAGCAGAGTGCCCTCCACCATGTAACAGCAGCAAGACAGGCCCCTCCACACCACTTTTGTAAATTCGAAAAGTGTATGAACAGTTAAGGACATTTCCCAGAGTTACTTCAAGGCAGAAGGATGAATTTTTGAGCTTGCAATACCCAGCAGTATTTTATTTCTACCCTTCTGTACCCAAGGTCTCATTTCTCTGACTGACAGGAATGTTCAAGCATTACCTGGACAAAAATGCAACTCAGTTTAAGTTTCAAGAGTTGTTTTCCTGCTGCCCAGATTTTCTCCCCCCCTGTAATTCACTCATCTCCTGTCCTTTTCTCCCTGGGCACAGCAATGAAGTGAACGAAAAGAAAACTAGAACTCCATTTATAAAAAAGATGGAGCGTTATTTTTTCCACAGGGAGATAATGCGAGGACAAGGGAATGGTTTTAATCTAGAAGAGGGGAGATTTGGATTAAATGTTCATAAGAAATTCTTCCCTTTGAGGGTGGGGAGGCCCTGGCACAGGGTACCCAGAGAAGCTGTGGCTGCCCCTGGACCCCTGTAAGTGTCCAAGGCCAGGCTGGAGCAGCCTGGGACAGTGGGAGGTGTCCCTGCCCATGGCAGGGATGGCACTGGATGAGCTTTAAGGTCCCTTCCAACCATGTTTTGGTGACTCCATGATTCATGATGGGCACCTCGCCCACATTTGATGAAGAACCCTGCACTTTCCCAGGGGTTTAATATAAAATAAAAACTGTAACAGACCTATTTGCATAGGTTGTATATAGAAGCATCCCAAATTCAAGCAACTCTTAGTTGTTTAGGATTCATTCTGCTCCTTTCAGCAGAGGCTTGAGGTCCCATATGAAAGGCTAAGGACCCATGAAAACTGTGAACTGTGGAAGCAGCTGAATTAATGATTGGGTTGGTGCCCACTGCTCTGCCCCAGGGACCTGCTAGAGCTCCAGCACATCCCCTTTGTGTACAAACCTAGCTGATAAAGAGACTTGTCTTGTGTGTTGGTCACAGCTTCAGGCACTGAACAGATCTCACACCTCCCCATGTGTTTGCAGAGAAATAACTTCAAAGTTTGGTTTTCCTAATGGCATTCCTGATCTTGGAGAGGAAACAGCTGCAGAAAAATCTCTGGCTGGCACTGCCAGAAGACACTGATGGCATCACAACCTCTGCCTTGGCCAGAAATTTGGAAGAATTTATTCACATCTATGTGCTTCTGTCGAGGTTTATCTGTTGTACTGCTGCTGTTAATCCTGAGCAGACAGATCACTGACTGCCACTTAAATAACTCTAGTTAATAAAAATCAGTGAACAGCTTTGGTCCTGACATAGTTTGAATTATGAGAACCTGGTGAGTGTTTCCCTGCAAAATAGGCTATCGAGCTGTTGGAAACACTTTTTTAAAATTAATGCTTAGTAAACAAGCAATATCAGAATTGACCTTGCTAGGTACAGTTTAACTGTCAGCCTGGAAGGGATAGGTCTAGATACTGACACTGAGTCCTGCAAGAGACATAAGGGAAGAAGAGAAGGAACACATGAAAGAGCTGAAAAACCCCAATAAACGAAAAAAAACGTGATACCCCCCCAGTCTCTGAGATTATGACAAATTCAATATGAAAAGAAAAGGATATATCCTTGCCAGTGTCATTTTCTACCACAACGTCCTCCATAGACTCGAAGTACTGGCTCCAGAGCACTGGTGAAAAATCACGCTTTCTTCCAGGGCTGCAAGACAGAAAAAATTCTATAAGAAAGAGTTATTTTTAAAGTCTTCCACTGAAATTGGCATTCAGGCCTCCTCTCACTGAAGAGAACACACTGGTGTTACACAACACTTCAGACTGGAAGCAAACGATGCATCAGTGAAATTCCCATACAACTACAATATTCAGCATTTTATTGTCAGTGAAGAAATCCTCTCCTTTTTCCCCTCCCTAATTGTTGCTCCTATTGAGGAAATGTAGTGGAAACAGAGAAGAGAGTATTTTCCTCATCAAGAAATTCCAAGGAAGACTGAACAATGCTGATTTAGACTATACAGACCCAAGCCAAGGGAAAATAAATGGAACAGTGATACTGTCCCAGTCCAACCTCCGAGTTTGCAATGACCCACAGACAAAAGGTGCCCAGCTGACAAACCAATTTATTTTTTGCTTCTTTCAAAAGGTGCAGCTGTGCCCTCTCCTTGTACCCCCATTACTGACAAACGGCTCTGCAATCAGAATTTTCCTGATGACTCAGTTGATGCAGAATCTGTTTCTCGGGCTGGTATTTACTCAGTAAGGCTAAAAGAGTAGTGCTTAATTTTGGAAGTGGCATAATTAGGCTCAATTCGAGCCCAGGATACAGGATGAGTAACAGTGCACCATTTAAACCATGTTTTTGCACTTCAACTCTTCTGGGGGAGGCAGGCAGGCAGCACAGAATATTAAAATCAAGCATGGGCGTGAGGGGTGAAAGACTTTCACAGCAGAAAAATCCCTGCTGAAGAAGTTTCTCCTGAATTTTTGACTTCCTAAAGAAATAGAAAGGAACAGACAAAGCAGCTTTTCCATTTTGTAGAAACCAAATTTCTGTTTCCCCTGATGTTTCTAGGATATGAAACATAAACCAGCCACCCTCTGAATGGACCAAATTACCTCCTGTGGGTTTCCAGACTTCTTGTCAAATCTCAGTTAAATAAAACGAGATGTCACACACCTACATAAATCCAGGAAATATTAATCTCTTTTACTGCCTCAGCTTAATCTCATTTTCTGATCAAAGAAAAAAATATCACATTCAATGCTTAATTTTTCCCTGGAAGCCATCCCAGCCCTGTTCACATGCTCTCTCCATACCAGTTCTGGTTCTTTCTGGAGATGGAGAGAACTGCCCACAGCTTGGATGATTTCCCTTCTCCGGTTTTTGAATAGGTAGGATGTGCAGTTAGCGAAAATAAATTCCACCACCCTTTCAAAATGCAGCATTTCAACTGCAGCCAGACTTTTGCACAGCATGCTACAGCTGGTTTTGGGTTCCACTGCCCTGAGCAATTCCAGATGATCAGTAAATACCACCTTCTGCCCAGCTACACCCCTTCCCACATAATCCATAGATCTGGTGAACAGCAGGACCTCCCTACTGCACTACTGTGACACCAGCAATCGGTCAGGGAGTTCTCTTACCTACAGGGGAAGCAGAGCATGGGCAAGTGGCTGATTGATTGTGCCATGCTGCATGAAGAGCTTTGGCCGTGTGCCAGATGAACGCGTTTTTGTGGAAGCAGGGCTACAGGATGGACAGCCACTGTTACAGCAGTCTCTGTTAGGAGCAGCCTCTTGGCTGGTGCGAAGAAATCACCTTTCACCAGACCAGGCTGCTCCAAGCCCCATCCAACCTGGCCTTGGACACTTCCAGGAATGAGTATTTTTGTGTCTCCTTCAAATGCCATTTCTGACAGCAGAAATCCAGTGCTAGAGTTTTCATGCAAGAGGCAGGACGATGCTAATACCAAGGGAGACCCATGGAGAGTATCTCATGGACTGCAAGAGGAATCCATGAAACCAAAGCAGAGCCCTTCCCTAGGAGCTTGCCACACGGATGCACTTAGCAGCATTAGTCAATGCTTCAAATTCAGCTTAACAAGAGTGAACACCTCCAGAGAAAATGTTCATAGTTGTGCCATAGATGAAGTAATCTGAGAAAAACATACAGCAGAACTCCTATGTTTGCAAGGGAATTGGAGCAGAAAGTGAAGAGGAGCTGGGGATTAAAAACTATCATCACCTCTGATGCAAATATGCACAGATCATGATTTAAAACAAAACACTCGCCTCCAAGCAATGATGGGGAAACATGAGTGACCTCAGGTCTAACACTGAACCCCCAAAAGGGCAGAATAAATGTGCAGTTTTCGACAAAATCCCAGGTGACTGCAGTGGGCTGGGCAAAAACATTTCTCCAAAGAAAAGAGTAAGTATCTTTGATTTTTTCTAGAGCTGCTTTTTTTAGTGAAACATCAACACACATTCAAAATTAGAAGTGTGCCCAATAAACAGCAGCTGTGATTTTGCACCTTCCTATGCTGAAGCTGTATTTTGCTGACCACTATTTAAGCTGACAGAACTAATTACAGCTTTTTAAAGTAACCAGCAAACGAAAACAGAAATGGATCTGACATAATAACTTTTCTAGAATGATCCTTAAACTCCAAGCCAGCCAGGCAGCATATTAAACTGGAATTACAAAACAAATTCTGGGCACCCTCTGCAGCTGTTTTATCCTATTGTGCAGTTTGTCCTCTATCATGTCTTCGATCCCTAGGATGCCCACATGGCTCAGCAAATCTCTCCCCAGTTTTTGAAGGGGTTTTCTCTCAAGTATTTTCCTAAAAAAAAAAAAAAAAAAAAAAAAAATTGCACCAAGCAGAAGGACCCATTTTCAGAAAGTCCTTTTTCTGCTGAGAGCCCCTATTTAAAACTACTAAAGTAAATATAGAGCAAGTGCATGAATCAAGAGATTTCATTCTCACATCATATTTGAACCCAACCAAATCAGACATCATCCACAAGTAAGAACTGCCACGGCTGACAAGTTGTATTTAGAAATTCTAAAAATTGACACGGACAGTATCTTAAGTTCTGCCTTAGAGATGCTGAATACATAAAATGTTTCTTTATTAAAAGGATTCCAAGGGGGAAAAATGGATTCAAAAGGAAAAAGTGAGTTGGGATTGCCAAAATCAAATTGCACAGATCTGATCCAATCAAGCCCTTCTAGATAATTAAAAGATCTTCAGAGATTGCACGTGATTTTTACTCACACACTGGAAAGGAACAGCAAACTGACACTTTCATTTTTAAATCCCATCCGAGTGCTTAACTCTGAATGAGCCACTAGCAAAAAACTAAAGGCAAAAAACAAGACAGGAAATGCAGAAGCTGCTACAGCTTTTGGGATCTGCTGCTGTGGGTCTGGGGCCTTTTGCTCCACCGCTGACTTTACAAATTCTATTATTTGATTTCCCCACAGAACACAGAATCAGGCCATATAGCCTGATTTTGTTTCCATTTCAGTCAAGCAATTTGAAGGAATCACTTGTAACACACAATTCCCAACCCAGCCTTGGCCATGAATGCTCCTTAAAGAAATGGACACGAATTCCTCTTAGTGGCTGAGTTTCACGTACTGCTCGAGCCCAGGAGAAGCTCCAGCTTCCTTTGGAAAGAGCCTTTTGGAACCATCATTTCATTGGACAAATCTGTTGGAGAGCACTTAAGTCCAGGGAGGAGAGGACTGTGCCAGCAAAGCAGGAATAGATGCCATGTGCTATGAAATGCACTGAAATTCTCAGCACACATCCCATGCTCCTCCAAACACCAGTTCAAAGTATGTAGCAGGAGCCAGGGAAAATTCCTTTGCTAAAAGGGTCTGTCCAGCTCTGGCACAGCTGCCCAGGGCAGGAGGGGAGCCCCCATCCCTGGAGCAATTTAAAGGCATGTGGATGTGGTACTTGGGGATGTGGGACAGTGGTGACCTTGGCAGTGCTGGGGGAATGGTTGGGGCTCTGTGATCTTAGAGGGCTTTTCCAACCTGAACAATTCCATGATTCAATTTGCTTTGGCCAGTTCGACTTCTCAAATGAGACTCTCCCATAGAGAGACATGAGGAAGTGATTGTATTGAAAAATAGCAAAAACAAAANAAAAAAAAAAAAAAAAAAAAAAAAAAGAAAAAAAAAAAAAAAGAAACTTAATAAAGAAAAAGCTAGAAACAAGTTTATTTTCACATACTTAGATGCAGCAACAGGTGCCTTTTTTTTAACAAACTACTGAAACATGTATTAACCTTTTAATGGCATATTACAAAAAAATGTAAGACTTTATTTCAGTTAAGAAGTCCTCAGTAAATTCTGTTTTTCTGTGGCAATCTCACACGCTTGACCCTCTGCTTCTCAACATCGGCTTTCAGCCACACCACAGTCACATTAAGATGACCTGCATGGTGGAACAAAAAAAGGGAATAAAAAGAAAGTGCCCCACACACCAGTCGGAGGATTTAGCCAGGGAAAAATCAAGTTGCCAGCATTCTTGGATATTAAGTTTAAACCCATTTTAACAGCCTGGCTTCCAATTCAACAAATTGAAAGTGCAGAAATAAATTGTGTTTATAAATGTGAGATGCCTAATGCAGCAAATCAATGTTTTCCTAAGTTTAGTTGTTTTTTTTTTTCTCTGTAGACGTTTGGATTTTAAAGGAATATCTCAGTGCAGCTCTGTATATCTGCCAGCACTGTACATCACACTGGGTTGTCCCTGTACAACTAATCCCATTCTCTTCAGGAGGAATCTTGCACTTGTTTGTACTGAATTGAACCTTGGTAAGGATAAATTCAGCTTAAGCTAAACTTTCTATCCCACTTTCTCTTGTTTCCTTTTCACAGAAGCCCCAGGCCCCTCTGGATGAGGCCATTCCATGCTGGATGTGCAGCACCTCCCACAACAGGAGCATCACCTGTAAAGGGATTTACTGGGTGGGAAAGCAGTAAATCAAAAATACAGCTGTGCTGTACAACCACAACATGATTATGAACTACTCCCCACTGCTTCCAAGGGAAGAATTCCAGGGGAATTCTTGGTCCTTAACCACAACCCTGGGTTTTGTATCAGTGCTCTCTGAAAGCATTTGAAAAGGAAAAACGACGTTTATAAAACAACAGAAAATAAACTTGCCTTCATAATAATTTCCCAACAGTGTTTAAAACCCCTCCAATGCATGGTAAGAGAGGAAGAATTATATAAATTAATACATGTTACACCCTTAGAGACCGGTCAGACTTCTCCCACAGCTCCCCAAATGTGCTCTCAACCTCTGCTTAAAAGATTTAAGAGCATCCCAGGTGTTTCTATCATATGAAAATGCAGATTTAAGCAGGGATTAAAGTCACTTGGCAGAGCTCACCTACTTCACACGGGTACCTGTGGCTGAGAAGTCCCGTTTCACAGAACCATGGAATATTCAGAGCTGGAAAGGGACCCACTACAGGGATGATCAAAGTCCAACTCCAGTGTAGGAATTCAACTCCTGAGAATTTCCATACATACACCTCTCCCCCAGCCAGAACCTGAGGTACCACCCAGACATCGTGCTTGAGCCTTCCTCCAAACACTGATGGAAAAAGGACTGGGAAAAAACGGCTGGAGAGTCGATCCCAGCACCTGCCACCTTCCCCCAGCCCGAGGACACTCTGAGCCGTGACACCTTTGCGCCTGGAGAAGCCTGATCCAGATGTCACTCTCCTGGAGCACTGGGAAGCAGGACCAACCTTCCCCCCAGACCCCCTAAGAATGACCACCCCTCGCTCCAGATCCCCCAGTAAGGACCATTCCCTGTCCAGATCCCCCCAGTACGAGCCCTCTTCCGACCAGATCCCCCGATGATGACGACCATTCCCTCCGTCCAGATCCCGGAATAACGTGCCTCTCTTTTCCTTGTCGATCCCCCCAGTAAAGACCGCCCGTCACTCCAGACCCCCGACAGAGCCTCGGCTCCGTTGTCACCTCTCCCCCCAAACTCCCCCCCCACCCCGATCTCCGCATCCGCCCCTGCCCTTCCCCTGCCTACCCCATGCGCATCTTGGACC
>VZTR01009350.1:26133-68014 GCA_013400775.1 Chaetops frenatus
GGGGACGGGAAGCGGCACGGCTGCTCGGGGTGATGGGGGGGCCGCTGACGCCGCCTGTCCCCGCAGGTCCCGGCGACCCCGCCGCCGGCAGCATCCCTCCGCTCGTGCAGGGCCCGCCGCGCTGCTTCCTGCGCTGCAGCGTGCCCCGCGTGCTGTGGGCGGCCCCGCAGCCGCCCGCCCTGGTGCGCCTGCGGTGGTGGGGCGAGACGTCCGGCGGCACCGTGTTCCAGCCCGCCTCCCGGGCCGGGCAGCCCGCGGGGAGAACCAGCGCCCGCTTCGCCGTGCGCTGCGGGCCCCGGCAGCTCGCCGCCTACCTGGCAGGTAAAGGCCCTTCCCCCCGGACACCCCCGGCAGCCGGGCGGGTTGTTAGCATCAGCTTAGGACGGCAGGACACAGTCTCCGCGTGTGCCAGGGGAGGTTCGGGTTGGGCATCAGGAGGGAGTTTCTTCACGGGAAGAGCGGTGAGGCTTTGGAAAACCTGGCCCGGGGGAGTTACCCTCTAGGATTGGTAAGCCATTTCCCTTTGTCCTGTAATAAGCGTTCCTTTTCTGGTAATCCTGTACTTATTTATCATCGTTTATTACCAGTAATAACGTTCGTGTTGATCCTTCTTTACCTGCTGCCTCGTTATCGTAGCTCATAACGTTAACCTCTGGTATCTCAGTCATTTTAGCCAAAAAGCGTGAGTTGTGACCGTGAGACTGAGCCAAAGATGTTCCTGATTTTTGCAGATATGGGTGTTCTTGTCCTGGAGGTTCTGACCAAACTTGACCACCTCCCCCTTGGCAGGGCACAGATCACTAAGCTGTCCCAGCTCTCTCCCAGCCATCCCATCAAAGGGTCTTTTGCCGTGGTGTCACCGACATCGGATAAACTTGGAGAGCTGCAGGTAGTCTTGGTGTCTTTGCTCGTTATCATAAATTATGTGCTGTGACACTGGTATAATCAGGATCAAGCTGTACACGGCACACTGCAGGCCTGCTCTCTGTCCAAGGCGTTTCTGAGCTAAGGTAACAAAAGCAAAAACAAATACTGGTAGTGTTGACTTTATTTTGTTTAGAGGGACGTGGGGTAGTTGAGCTTAATGAGGAACATGTGGTCCTTTCTACACTGAGAGCGAGCATTAACAGTGGATTTAAAAGTGGATACTTGGTTCTAACACTTGACTGGGCTGGAATAATGGAAGATTTTGACATCTGGAATTAAGAAAGTTCTGTCTTGCAGCCCTGGCTCTGGAAAATTGATTATGAAAGATAGTTGACTGGGATTTGACAAGATGGAATGAGAAACAAGTAGGTGTAAATACGTGACGTAGCTGCATAATATAAATATTACTTTATGTAGAAGAGCAACAGTTTTCCATAGCGCAGTGTTTACCCCACTTAATTAAGAAAAGAACAAAGTAATATTTTCACGTCTTCTCTTTCAGGTCTCATTGGTTTTAGAACCTCTGCCGGAACTGTATGACACCAGCAGCTCTGTGCTGACCACAGAGGGAAGTTTAGATGCTGCTGCTGCTCAGGGAAGCAGCAAGTCCCAGCTTCCTGCTCCACCCCAGCAGCCCAGGCACACACGGGTGACTGTTGAACAGGAGTCTGTTGACAACAGCAAAGCCACAACTCCTAGGTACCTGGTTTTTCTCCCCATGACAAAATCATGGTTTATTTTGCAATTCACACAGAATTTTTAAGTAATGGCTGTACATTTGGGCGCTATGGGATGCCTGATCTTTTCAAACATATATTTTATATGAAATCTAGAATGTTGAGGGTTTCTGAGGTGACAGGGACAATTTCTTGTCTGACAGAAATTGGCATTTTAGGTTGACTTAGTTCAAGTCACACAAGTTCACTCAAGAGACACCTCAAATCATGGAATCACAGAGTAATTTGGGTTGGAAGAGATCTTAAGGTTCATCTCGTTTCAGCCCTGCTGCCAGAACACCTTCCACTGTCTCAGGTCGCTCCAAGCCCCATCCAACCTGGCCTTGGACACTTCCATCGATGGGGCAACCACAGCTTCTCTGGGTGACCTGTGCCAGAGTCTCACCATGCTCCAACAAAGAACTTTCTCCTGATATCTAATCTAAACCTGCCCTCTGGCAATGGGAATCTATGCCCCCTTGTCCTGTCACAACATGCTCTTGTAAAAAAGATATTTTTAAAAGCCTTTTTTGGAAAATAATCTTTTACTTGCAGCTTGGGTCAGTCTCTCAGATGGTCTCAGTGGCCGGTGAGGAATCATTAAAATAACGTGTCATGTTTCCTTTTGGAGCATGTCCTGAAGGGAAAATGTGCAGAGTTCTGAATCTCTTTACCCAGCCACCTGAGTTGTTACTGAAATAACATTTCATTTTTCACTAGAGGAAAGGACCATTTGCTCTACCACGAGAACTCTGAAAACATGCTGGACAGCTTTCCTGTTCCTCCTCACTGTGTGATTTTACCAGATGAACGTTTGAAAATGAATCCTCCAAATCAGCCCCTGCCATTTCCCACCAGCACCGATCCCGAGGCGCTTCCCAGGAGGAACACACGGGTGCTCTCCATGCACAACCCGGCTACAAAAGACCTGCTGTCAGGTTTGTGGGCTACTGGCTTCATCTTTTAGATTTCACTACAAACAACTCTTCATGATGTTTCAGCTACCTGTCTGGAGATGAGATTTTCTGAAGGGAAAGAGAGACTTCACACCCTCTTGCTGCTTTATACCAAAAAATCCTTTACTTAAAAACCATTGCTGCCTGGGCTGGATTGAAGTAAGCATTGGGGTAGGGCAGATTTCCGTATGTGCTGTCTTTTGAGTTTCATATTTACAGAAAAGACCAAAAATTAGGCATCTTAAAGTGGCAAACTACTCTCCCCTAAATTAGTCCTGCTTCTGTACCCTAATGATGCCCTTCCAATACCTGACCCGGTGTGTACAGATGCGTTCCTTGTACAGCTGAGAAGGAGACTGATGGAGGATCACTCTCCCTCACTCCCAGCTGAGCTGTTTTCTGGTGTATAAAACATATTTAAGCCCCAGTGTGTCAAGGTATCTTTTGAACAGCAGAAAACAGAAGTTTCTTGACTGCAACTGACACATTTATTGTGTCTACACATTGCTTTTACATTGCATTTGAACGCTGAAATGTAATCCATCTGCTTACTTCCCAGCTCTCTTGGATCAGGGCAGTAAACTCCGTGATGCCATGGTTGTTTCTGCAATGAAGTCCAGCCCAGACATGGAGATTGAACTGAATAAAATGTCTCATTTTATGGAGAGAGGCGATTTTAAAGCACCAACAAAGTAAGTTTGGACTGCGGGAAGTGAGATTCAAGCTTCAAACCATAAATTTTGAAGCCTTATCGGTAAAACTGTAGATACTGAGATTCATAGGATGTTTTTTAGGATTTATTTAGGGTGAAAGCAGCACATCATTCAAATAGGAAGTTAATTTCTACCTGTGTATAAATGCCTAAATTTTGTGAATTCATTTTAATCTTCGTGTAGTAAGCCTTGATTTAAGTAATTGATTTTAATTTCGTTTCTTACTATATTTGTATTTAGTTCAAAGTTATTTGACAAAAAAATATTAAATGTTGGTAGGGAATAAGAGTAGTGCAAGTGAAATGGCACTGCCTCACAAAGAACAGCTTTTCAAATAAGTATAAGTAATTGATGACCTAAATGCATGTCTTTTCCTTAGGAGAAAAGAAACTTAAAGTTCTAGGTTTCCCTCTGGAAAAAGATGGATATTGATTGTTGCTCTGTGGTAACTGGGAAGTAATGTCATTGTCTTTGACAGTCAATGATGCCATTGCAAACTCAATTTCATTTATTTCCGTTCATATTTGTGTAAAAGTAGATTATTTTGGACTTCCCAGAAAAAACTGATAGACCAATTAACGGATTAATCTTGAGCATGCCTTAATGTCTTTATTTTTCCTTTTACTGCTGTCTATGCTTCCATCACTGTTACCCAGGAGCCTAAAAGGCTTGAAGTCCAGTTTTGTGCCCATTCCTGAAGATCCCCATCACTTTGGATCTGAAGTTTCAGGTCAGCAGTTTGACCTAAACTCTGAAGAAAGAGCAACCCAGTTACTGTTGGGCAGGTGAGTGTGATGCACTGGGGGCTACTGCAAAATTGTCCTTATCTGACCATTTTGTACTGGAAAATGTCTCCTGACTCCTCAAGATCTCCACATTTTTGGGAATGTAACCGGTGAATCATGTGTGCAAGTGATGGAGGTATTTTACAGCTCAGCTTTATGCACAACAACCTGGGTAGCTCCAAGTCATTTGGTATAAAACGGACGTTAGAAAGATTAACTGCAATCTTTGATAAAACTAAGTTATTTAATAGTTGCAATCGTTGTGGCCTAAAACATTAGTTAAAGTAAGTACATAAAACAAATGCCATATTTCTTTGAAGAGGAAACACTCTGTAAATTAGAATTAATGAGAAACAATAGCTATTTTTAATCCTTCTCCAAACATTACATGGACCTTTTCCTCTCATTTTGCGTAGCAGGAACATGAACAATGCTTCTGTTGTGTCCGCATCTGCACTCTGAACACGCAGCTTTTGGGTCAGATATGGTTCAGAATTCCAGTTCGTGTTTCTTGTGCCCTGCCTTGTTCATTTTTACCCTGTGGTTTATCAGTGGGTAACACTGAAGTGTTTGCAGATCGTAAAATGATTTTAAACTCACGGCACAGAGGAAACCCTTAAACCAAACTAGCCCCAACTCGTATCTAAAAGATAACTTGTATTTAAACCTACTCAGATATACCTTGGGTTTCTGTTGGGTTTTTTTGAATCAAAGTAAACTCTCCTATCTTAAAGCATTCCAAAAATTATGAAGTAGTGAAGGGTAGAAATTAGAGGTAGATATTAATAGGTGTATAATTTACAATGTAAGTCATCAAGATCTGGAGTCGGTTGCCCAAAGAGGCTGTGGAATCTGCAGCTTTCAAGATACCTGAAATCCAGCTGGAAAACCTTTTATTTGCATCCCTTCCCTTTGAGCCATGGTTGGACTGGGTGATCTCCAGAGATCTCTTCTAACCCAAGCTGTCCCTCACTTCACACTCACTGCTTTCTTGTTGGGGCAGAGATGTTATCCCAAGGTAACCCTTCCAACTGTGTGAGCAGTTTGCCTCTGTCTGGAGCCACTAGAGCCCAAATCCAGGATAAAACAGAGACTGACTGCAGAACTTGGAACACTAAGGTGCATTTCTCTTTCTTGTATCCACAGTGCTGATTTCTCTCCGGGACATTTTTGGGATCGAGCAGGCTCCCTGTGGGATTCTCTCTCCCTTGGCAGTGAGGTGTATGACAGTGAACTTGGTGATCCCCTTTATGACCAGAGTCTCCTGGAGAGGCTTTTTTACACAACTCCTGTAAGTGGAGATCCAAAGGAAAATGTGCATTCCCTAATGTGCAGAAAACCAGAAGTTTGCATGATCAAAAGAACTACAGATGTCAGTATTTTAAAGCTGAATAAGCTTTAAGTATCATACAAAAGCTCGTGGGTACATGGGTACATTGCTTAAAATTAATAGTGTTAATATTGTTAGGACTACAAAATCAAGCATCAAGTTTGGAAATTGCTGGGATTGAGGCTGTCCAGGAAGACCTTTTGTTTTTTAAATCTCTGAAAAATTTTGATACCATTTTAATTGTTTGAAATGATGCACTACACAAGTTGTTTTCCATCATGTATTTTGGCCATTACGGATCTCTCTTGACAATGGTAATTAACTTCTTATTTACGTGCATTATTTCTGCTTCAGAAATCTGATTCCAGTTTGAGTGATTTCCTCAGTGATGATGATGTTAAATCCTCCAAAAAAGCATCCAAGACAGAAACTCTCAAGAAAGCGGGTCCAGTGAATCCACAGAAGGATTTTCATGTCTTTGATCAGAATGTGACAGAAGCTAAACCCAGGTGGCTACATCATTGATTTCTGTTCTGACCTCATCTAAATTGTATTCCATTTTTTTCCCACAGTGGAACCAATGAAAGTGTCCCTAAAGATCCAGTAATCAAGTTTAACTTGTACAATACAGTTAGTGTAAAGGTTTTGTGACTTTTATTTTTTCCTAATTCAGGTCCAAACAATTATTTCTGATTTTTTTTTTCTGATTAACACTGCTGTTCTTACATCAGCTAAAATTCATATCCCCAGAAGTACCAACACAAAATCATTTGCAAGTCAATTCTTGCAAATTACACAAATGAGCTTTAAAATTATGGCAGAAATCTTGTTGCTGTTCCTCTGCAGCAGAGACTTGTCCTTGTTTATAACTGTATCATCTCCCTGCTTTTGTACGTGGCATTAAATGAAGCTTTTCTTTTTGAAGAGTTAGGATAAGATTTTTTCAGCTCAACAATGTGGGACATGGACTTTCTAGGTTGTTTTTTTGTTTCAGTTATGGACCCCAGATATTTTAAGATTTTTGTTACCGAGAATTCCAGAGATCACCAAATTGGTTGTAAAAATATGTTAAAAAATATTTTAGTGAATTTTAAAGTATATTTTAGTGAACCTTGGGCAGTTTTGAAGTAACATCCCACCAGGCTACGATTTTCCCTTCATGTGGTCATGTCAGGAGTGTTTCTGCAGTCCTGAGGCTCAGTTTTGTCTCTCCAGCTGTTCTCCCACTGCTCCTCCAAAAGACCACACAGAAATGGGTCTTGTCACATCCCTGGGTGCAGACAGGTTGGCATTGCTGCGGCAGATACACCTGGCCAGAGTCATCATTGAAAGCTTGAAAATCCATCCTGAGAGCATCCAGATCTCTCCACGGAGGAAAGGTTTACTGGGGAAACCTCCACGGCCTATGTCTGTTCATAAGTGGTAAGGGGGATTGTTTCTTCCTAGTTTGAGGGCTGTGCCTTCAAGGGAGATTTCCCTGAGGTCTCCTGTGTTGTCCATCTTCCCCAAGCTCTCCAGGCTTCTGAGGCCTCCCTATTTCTCTGCTCCTTTCAGGAAATTGTATCCCATAAACTTGGGAAAGTTAGAGATGTGACTAATTTATCCTGATGCAGGCTCACTTCAGGCTGTGCCTTTCCCAGGCTTTTGGGGAGGTGCAGATGTACTTTGTGCCTGGCAGTACACTTGAAAACAAAAGGGGGCTTATTGGAGGAGAATCTGGCATATATATAATCTATGGAAGGAATTCGTAGAATAGGTGTTTTAATTATCCTAAAAAAAAAACATTGCAGTAAACTGTGAATCTGGAACTTGCCTGCTGTGTTCAGATTCATGACTCACATCAGATTCTTGATGGACTGTGGTCACCGTTTCATCATTTCATGTTTTTATTCCCAGTACTTTCTTTGTGGAGTACCACTTTCCTGTGAGAGTCTCCAAGGATGATAAAGGAGAGGTCTCCGTAACAACAGAAGCAGTTCGAGTAGCCTCAAGTACAATCACAGATAACGGTAAGAGCATCATTTTTCCCCCTTAGATTTAGTTTTGTTGGCTCCGTCTCTTAGAAATTATTTAGTAGTGTTGTTGCCCACATATTTCCTTTGCTGCCTGAAAATCACAGTATGATTAGTGGCACCTCTGCCCACAGGTTTGCTGTACTGCAGGTGGGGGAGTGATCCCCTCAGGGAGAAGGAAGCCAGATGATCTTTTAATTATTTTTTTTCCTTCAAGAAGTATTCATACTGGGATTTTCAAATTTCTTTTCCTAGGGAAAGAAGAAGTTAGTAAGCCCATTCCTTCATTTGAACATAAAGCCAAAATTCTTTCTGCAATAGTAGGAGGATGATCAAATCCTTTTAGAAATATCAGAGATACTTATACCTCCAATAAATAATTTCCCTGATGTTGAAGTATGTCATGTAGTATCTCCAGTAGCTCAGATAATCAGCTGGATCCAAGGAATCTCAAGTCCTGTGCTGAAATCAGCAGACGTGAGTCTCTGTACTGAGAGTCACCAGTGTTTGTATCCCTCAGAACAATTTCTCTTTCTGTTCCCACTGAGCAGAGAATGCTGGATGAGCAAGATGCTCTCTGCCCAGTCTTCCCAGAAATGGGAATGCCAGGGTGACTTTCAAATGCCTCTCCCATATGGTCATTCATTGGCTTTGCATCTTTCTGAGTTGCACTTAAGAGATTTTGAGTTGTCTTGCATATTCTCCATTTGTGGCCAGACAAAACATCTGTTTCTTCTGAACTTTTGTAATACATCCTTTGTATTTCAAAACTCATCCATCCTCCTGCCCTTTGCCTTGTGTAGAGGCCAGCTCTTTGGGACCTAGAAAAATAGATTGGGCTGAAAATAATTTGAAGAAGACATCAAGTCAATCCACTGTAGCATCATCCTTCCTGAGAGCTATGTCATTTATTAAAGATGCCTAATGGGAAAGATGCCATAGCCATCCCAGACAAGGTGGAGAAGTGCTGGGGATCCAGTTGGAAATTTCCTTACGTGTAACCTGCATTTTTGTCATCACGAGAATATTTCCTTATCTCTTGTGGGCACTGTTATTGTACTTCTTGTACTCTTTTCCAGACTGAATGCCAGTTCGTTCCATCTCTGCTTACAGGTGTTTCTTTTCTCCTGAAGCTGTGGTTTTTCTTGCAGCTCAGCTTTGACTCTCTCAAGAACCATCCTGAACTCTGTTAGTTAAAATGAGACAGGGTTCTCCCACTGAAGAAGGGCAGGTCTTAGTGCATGCTAGAATGGTAGAGACTTGGTGTCACCTGAAGTCTTTAAATGCTGTTATAATGTTTGTTTATATTAATTTTTTAAATATTTTATTAGTTATTTTCATTCATTATTATTTATTAATTTATAATCCTAATTTTGTCTTGCTGGCCTCCTGCTGTTTGCTGGCCTTGAAAATGAAAACCAGTTTACTTTGGCCTTGGTGTTAATAAATAATGCAGAATTAAATGATTGCGTGTGTAGCAGGGCACTCTCCAGGGAAAAGTTTCTTTCCATCAGGTAATTTTGGATATTTGTTGCTCCTCTCTTCCGTCCAGTGGTGAAATTCCAACAGCGGCCTATGCTCCCTGTGTGGTTTGGAGGAGCGATGATAGAGCACTGGTGGACCTCTGACCTGGCTTTTAAAATCTACATGAGGAAAAGCACACAGAAAAAGGTACTTACTAGGAGTTGTTCCCTCTTTGTGTACGGAAAAAGAAAGAAGTTCTTTGCATTTCCATTTCCCACAGACACTCAGTGCAGACAACCAGATATTAGGAAAGAAAATGACATTACATGTAGATAGTTGAACAGATTGCTGTTCAGTCTTCACAGAATCACAGAATATTCTGAGGGACCCACAGGATCATCCAGTCCAACCCCTGGCCCTGCACAGACACCCCAGCAATCCCACCCTGTGCACCCCTGAGAGTGTTGTCCAAACATCCCCTGAGCTGTGGCTGCCTCGGGGCTGTGCCCATTCCCTGTTCCAGGCTTCTCACTCCTGTCACTCCATTAAAGGATTTTCTGAGTTTGAGACTGGCAGGCAAAAAACCCTGTCCTCCCCTCTCTTTAAAACTGATCTCTTGCTGTTTAAGCTCATTGGATCAATTATATATATTATCCTTCAACGAGAACACAGCTCCTTTAGCAGTGTAGAATGAGTTCGTGTGGATGCAGTTTATATCTTTACCCTGCCCAGTGTAAGGGGAGTAATGTGAGCTGTGAAAAATGGGTGTAACTCATACATTTTGAGGGGGAAAAGGTACATTCCTATTCGATAAGATTATTTGCATAACCATCTGCCTGTGATGAAGATGGTGAGAGGGGTTAACTCAGCTTATGTTATTTTAATCAACAGCAAGGATATCTGCTTTTCTTTTACTGGGGGAGTAAATTGCATCTTTCAATATGTAAACTTTGCTAATTTACTAGGATTTAGGTTATTCAATTTCTGCATTAATCTGGAATTGTTTACAGTAGGTTCCAGGAAAATTTGCCTTACTGTTGTTCTAGTGAGACTTGAAATTGGAAGTAAAGGAGATTTCCCAAATCCCTGTTGGTACAACTAATGTTGTAGGAGTGGGGGGAAGGTGTGTGGCTGCTCATTTTATTTCACAAAAGTTCTTTAAATCTGATAGAAGTCTTGTAAAATTAATTCTTTACCTGCCCTCAGCCTGTGGCCATTGGCTCAGCAGCACTTCAGCTCCGCAGGGTCATTGAGGCTGAGCTGCTCAGTGTCAGCTGGGAATTACCTGTGGAAAAAGAGGGAGATCACACACAAGTTGGGCCACTAAAGGTATGTGTTTTACCATCTCGAGCTTGAGTTGTTACCAATTTTGGCTGCATGCTCTTTTTTTAGCTCCTCTTTTCTCTCTTTGTTTTAATTTGCCAGGTCTCAGATATGAAGGTTTGCAAGACCAGCGTAAAATAACATGAACCCTTTTTTATTCCTTAGGGGTTTGGAGAAATATTTTGAAACTCCTGCATGTCTAGAGATGTCAATAAGCTGTGACTTGAATACAGAAACCACTCTACAGGCAGATTTTGGGTGACACGTATTCAGGGCTTGGAGCTTTGGCTTCTGCTTCATGTGTGACATGAGCTGAGGTCTCTCCTGCCATGGAGGCCTTGTCCTTGTCACTTCAGGAACTCCAGCCGAAGTTTCTACCAGTTTGCTCAGCTTCTGATGGAGAAGCATTAACAGTTTAAGAGATTTGACAGTTCTGGGGATAAACAGCTCTCTAGTTAGCAGGGGAAGGGTTAAGAATGGGGTGAGCTTTAAGGTCCCTTCCAACCCAGACCATTCAGTGATTCATCTGTAATTGGGTGGTTTTGCACTCCAGTCTCGACTTTATTTCATAAAGCCACATGTAGTTTATTTTACAGCAACAGCTGTGGCTTGTAACCGGCATCTGCCTTAGGGTGAGTTCTTGAGCAAAATATTTTCCTGAGTTTCTGGATGTTTTTGGATGGGGCACATCTGGCCAGCTGTGCTTTGCCTTGCAGGTGTCCCTGCAGCTTGTGGCCAACAACAAAGACTTGGCCTGCACTTCTGCCAGGTCAGCCACAGCTGGGCACCCTCACGCCCTGGGAAGTGCCCAGCTGAGACTGCAGGAGCCCAGCAGGACGAGTGTAAATGCAGAAAGCCCTCCCTGCTCCAGAAGGAGCCCTGGGGACTCCCAGGAGGCAGGAGTGGGCAGCAGGGACGTCGCGCAGCCGCCGTGCGCTGTGCTGGCCTCCGCAGCCCGGGCTGTGGTGACTCGTGTGACCCCAGCTGAGGAAGATGGGCTATTGCTGCACGTGCTCCTGATGGTGCCTGATGGGAAGGATTTCGTTGCCGAAGGCTGCGGGCTCCCCAGTTCCTGCAATGTGTATTTGAACTGCAAACTGCTCAGCACTGAGGAGGCAACGAGATCCGCTGTCATCTGGGGCACAACACAGCCTGCCTTTAATTTTTCTCAGGCAAGTCTCATGTTTTTGATTTCACAACGATGGAAGTGTGGTTTTCCTCACTGACAAACACATTTTGTAGTTAAGTAATTTTGTATCTGTGGAAACATCTCTGCTTGGCTCCCTTGAATGCGCATTTAATTTTTAACTTCTATCTCTAAAAAGCACAATTCTGTAGACTGGAATGAAGTGGACTTACCAGAATGCTCTGTACTTAGGCAGTATTTTCCAGTGTATTCTGTGTACTAACTCTGCTTTAAACCCTTCAGGTGATGCCTTTTTCATTGACTTCCAAACACTTGGAGCGGCTGAAGAACAATGTAATGATTATTGAAGCATGGAACAAGCTGGGAAGCCCTGGCTGTGACAAATTGCTGGGATTAGTGAAACTCCCTCTGCATCAGTTTTACATCTCATTCAAGTAAACTTCTTTTTTTTCCCCATTTTTTACTGGGTTAGGAAATATCCTAACTGAAGCTTAGAGAAAGAAGTCAGGGGATGGTGTGTGGGGGTTGTGTGGGAGGGTTCTTTGTTACACTTTATAGCAAAGGCACTTTTGCCCTGCCCAGCTTCCTATAGCCCTTTCCTTCAGTGAGCAGAGTGTAAGTTACACTGTCCTTGTCCAGAAGTACAAGCACAGCGTGAGAAATAAAGTCACTGTGCTGCATCAGGATTGGTGCCTGCTTAACTTGGGGTCCTACGATGGAATAAAACTAGAAGAAATCAGTAATTACACAGGAAAGTGAAGTGTGGCTTTCCATCAGTGATTTTCCAAGATTGTGACTGATTGGGTTTGCCCCTAATTATGCTCTGCAGAGATCATATAGGGATGCTGTTGGTTTGCACAGCTCAGGTGTCAAAAAGGCTCCAAAGCCTTCATATTTTAATTGTGTTCTTATCCTATGGGATTCTTCAGAGTTCTTTGTTCTTTTTGGGTTTAATCTATTGGCTTCTTGTTCAGTTAAGTAATATACCTGCTTAAAAGAGTTTAAATTGCTTGAAATAGTGGACAGAAGAAATTCTTCCTAATGTAAAGGATTTATTCCTTTTATTTTGGTCAGGTCTAGTGACAGGTGGAAATCAGGTGATGCTGGAGCTGACTGGCCACTACTTTGGTAGTTACTGCTGTGTCATTTGTGTCATTTTCTTAGTAAGCCACTGTAGTTTACTTGTGTATATCTTAGAGTCCCAGAATGGTTTGGCTTGGGAAAGACCTTAAAGCTCAGCCAGTGCCACCCCCTGCCGTGGGCAGGGACACCTCCCACTCAACCAGGTTGCTCCAAGCCCCGTCCAACCTGGCCCTCAATCACTTCAGTGTATGATTGGAGGTTGTCACTGTTCCTTCTTTTCTTCCATCCCCAAAGGCACATAACCGCCTCATAAAAGTATAATATGGCTGCAGGATGTTAATGGGAGTCTTGTTTCCATTCATCCCTTCATGCACAGGTAGGTTTTGGGAAATTGTCCTTTGTCTTTGCTGAAAATAACCTCTTGCACCTAGTAGCTCATGAATCTCTGCTGTGTGAAGACTGGGTATAAGTGAGACAAATTTCAGAGGAATGGAGACAGGTTGGGTTTTATCAGAATTGAAAATCCCATCTAAAATCCCATCTTTTTTGTCTGTTTTGGGTTTGTTCTGCAGAGATCCCAAGGTTTCCCACCTGCTCCTGCAGGCTCAGTACCCGGTGGTGGCTGTGGATGGCCACGTGCCTGTGGTCGATGTTTTCACTGGCAGCACGAGTGGAAGCCTCAGGGTCATCCTGGCAATGGGATCAGCTGCTCAAATAGTGGCCCTGCAGAGGCTGAAAACTGAGGATGGAATGGTACCTCCAGTTACACAGCGTCCTCCACACTCTCTGGACCATCTGCCTACAAAACCCACAATGGTATTTATTGTTCAGTAAATCCCCATTCTCGCTGAAGGATGTGTGAAAAGGGTTTTACCAGTGGCTTTATTAATGGACAGGTGATCCCTAATCTCTTCTTGATGCTGTAGCCAAATTTGTTATACTCTACAAATTCCAAATTCTAAACAGAGTTATATTGTTTATACTCTTTTTTTTACCAGCTTGCTCTCACCAGTCTTGACATTATTGCCCTTTTTATTGCCTTGCACATCCACTGCTTCTATCTTCACAAGTCCAATTAAAAAAAAAAAAAACAGCAAAATTACAGAGAACCTTAATTCTCACAGCCTTATCATGGAGGTTTAGCCACTACCTTTGAGTTGGATAGGTAGGAATTTTTATGCCTTTTATGTGCTTTTCAGGAAAAAAATAATTATCTTTCAGGCTTTCAATGTTTCTGTGAACTTTAGGAGGAAAAGGGCAAATAATTTTTCTCCCCCCCCCCCCCCATCTCAGACTTCTTAGATCATTATCATGTGCAATTGTTTAGGTTGGAAGAGACCTCTGTGCCCATTGAGTCCAACCACTAAGCAAGCCCTGCTAAGGCCACCATTAACCCATGTCCCCAAATGTTACCTCCACATGGCTTTTAAATATCTCCAGGCATGACTCAACCACTTCCCTGGGCAGTTCGTTGAAATGTTCCCAGTTTCCTAAAGTCATCCTTTCCATGTGGCTTCCCTTTTTTTTTTTTTCAGCAGTTGGACCCAAAAGGGGAAGACCTGATGGAGCATGTGTTTGAGATCCATGTGGAGAGTGTGAAGGGACTCACTCCCCTACAGTCCACAGTCTGGGGAGAGGCTGACTGCTACATCCAGTACTATTTCCCAGTTCAGGAGGCTGGCTGTGCTGCGCTGCAAGGACCTGGATTGCATCAGGATGGTAAGTTTGTTGTATAATTTTCCCTTATTTAGAGCATTGCTTTAATACTGTTCAATCATGTTCTCTCTGCCTAAGTAAGAGGGGGCATGTTTTTCTGAGCTTTCATGCAGCCACTGCTGGTTTTCTTGGAAAAACTGGACTTGAGCTGCGTCACAGGATTAAAAGCTTTGTTTGTCTGAGGCTGGTGGCAAGTTCCCAGTGAAAAGAAGAGACCTAATTCTGAATCTCTTCACACGGTACCTTTTGTTAAAGGTGCTGGAGGCCTGTGCCAGCTGGTCCAACCAAGATGCAGGAATAGGCCCGCAGGGAATAATGAGGTTGCTGAATTTCACTGTGCACAAAGGCTTTACATGGACAAGCCTTTCAGGGTGCTTGGTTTGCTCTCCACAACTCCCAGGATGGACGGACAGGACAGTGCAGCCAGGTGGGGGTCAGCCTCTGCTCCCAAGCAACAAGGGACAGGACAAGAGGAAACAGCCCCAGGTCATGCCAGGGGAGGTTTAAGTTGAATATTAGGAAAAAAGTCTTCATCAAAAGCACTATCAAGCCCTGGCTCAGCTACCCAGGGCAATGGTGGAGTCACCATCCCTGGAAATGTTCAAAAAGTGTTTGGATATGGCACTTGGGTACTTGATTGACTGGTGGCCTTGGGAAGGCTGGGTTAACAGTTGGACTTGATAGTCTTAGAAGGCTTTTCCAAACTTAACAATTCTGTGATTTTCATGGATACACCAACAGAAGAGTTACTGGGTTTAGATCACTAGGATTAGCATGGAATGGTTTAGATGTGAAGGGACCTTAAAGTACATCAAGTCCCACCCCCTGCCATAGGCAAGGACACCTTCCACTAGACCAGGTTGGCCTTGGACACTTCCAGGGATCCAGGGGCAGGCACAGCTTCTCTGGGCATCCTGTGCCAGGGCCTCCCCACCCTCACAGGGAAGAATTTCTTCCCAATATCCAGTCTAAACCCACCATTTTTCAGATTATAAAAGAATATTTAAATAATTGCAATTGTAGGAAAGAACATAGTTTTGAGTGTTTTGCATCACTAACATGTTTTCTCACTGAAAAATTATAGTCAGTAGTATTTTTCCATAGTAAGTCCTGTGGGAATTTTGTGCTGCCTTTTTAGCAGTAGTTCCCAGCCTATGGCTCACAGGGTCATGGGGCTGCATAGATTGCTTGTAAAAGCTTTGTGAAGTGAAGCTCAGAAGAACAATCCTTTTCCCAGGAGGATTTCATCCCCTGTCCATGGGTCCTACCTTCTGAAGGACTGCCAGTAGAAAAAGGTTAAAAGCCACAAATGCAACCATTTTTAACCAGCTCTGCTTGACTTCCAGGCGTCACACTGAAGCCATTTCGAACAGCTACCACTTTGTGTGTCCCTGATCCCATCTTTAATGATGAACATCACCACTCCCTGTTGGTTCCTGCTGATGTCCCAGTCCAGAGACTCCTGGTCAGTGCATTTATGGCACCAGGAGCAGCAGGAGGAATCCAGTTTGAAGTCTGGTGCAGGTACTGAACAGCATCCCATTTTTTGTAGATAGCACAGCAATACAGGTAGAGATACATCTGATCTTGAAAAATCTCCAGCACTGGGATGTATATACCATATTATTATTAAATAATAGCTTATCAACATCAGGTGATGAGTATCTGCACTTAAGATCTGTGAGCCCTTTTCCCCACCAAGAGTCCTAATTACTGCTTTTTATAACTTACTTAGAAATTGTGTGTTCTTAGTTTGCTTTCTTCCATCTTTTAATCAGCATAACAGTCTAAAAGTAGTGGTTAAATGCTTGACACATCTAAGTTTTACTTAATAGCACCCTGAAAGTATAATTTTGTTGTCCTGGATTTGCTTTTTTCCCTAATACAAGTCACTGGTTATAAGGGAAGTAACATAAAGTGTTTTGTAAGTTCATATTGTTTCTTTGGCTACTGAAGCTAATTAATAGTAATGGAGAGCAGAATCCATGAAGACAAATAGCTTTAGAAAATTAGAAAAATATAATAATCTGTTCATTCTGTAGTAAACAAGTCAGGCTTTCTAAAATTTGCAAAGTCACATGAGAATTACTGTGGGCTGTTTAGAAGATACAGTGCTGAAATTCAGGTTAGGATGAAGCTGAAGCCAAGTAATGCACTACGAAAAGGTTTATTGTCATTTTTACACTCACAAACTGGTACTAAAAATCTGTTCTGCAAGCGAGGTATTTTCATTTATTAATGGGAAGTGAGAGCAGAGATATTTGCTACCAGATCCTTCTCTTGTTTTTCCTTGGGTTGCCAATTTTTAGTGTAGTTTCTCGCTTGTTGACTTGTTACGACTAGTGCAAATATATATTTGTAGCATTATCTACCTAACCACTAAATGGTTCTTTTCTTCAGTGGAAATGCATTTACTTGAGTTTATCTCTTAGCTAGGGACACTAATTAGGGTTTGAAGACACTCAAAATAAAGTTGACTTCCGTGCAGTTGTGAGAGAAGTGTTGATGCTGTTTTTTTGTGTCTTACCAGGTATTATTACCCAAATGTCAGAGACCAGCTGGTTGCCAAAGGGTCCTTGCCTTTATCACGGCTCTGTGCCATGGTGACTCTGCAGCATCGTGAAGAAATAGGGATACAAACTTTTAATCTTCCCTTGGTCCCCCGGACTGATTCCTCAGAGGAATTTCATCTGCATTCCTCAGGTGAGGAAGGCTTGTGGGCTTTCACTTCACGTGCTAAAACCAGGCTCAGCTGAAGAAACCTTGGACTAGCATGACAGTGTTTGATGGTGTGTCAGCAAAGGATAAAGGCAATGTCCTCAAGTTGTGCCAGGGAGGTTTAGGTTAGATATTAGGGAATATTGTTTCCCCCAAAGGGCTGTCCAGCCCTGGCACAGCTGCCCAGGCCATGGTGGAGTCCCCAGCCTTGGCAGGATTTCAGCAGCTGTGTGGATGTGGCACCTGGGGACATGGGAGAGTGGTGACCTTGGCAGTGCTGGAGGACTGGTTGGACTCCATGATTTTATAGGTCTTTTCCACCCAAACCAGTTCTCTGATTCTGTCTAAAGTCTATTTGCCTCCAGGGCAAATAAAGACAAGGATTTGCATTGGCAACTGAAACCAGCCAGGAGTGGTTTTCCTCCCAGCTTCCACTAACACCATAACGAGTGAAAAATCAGTGATTAAATCAGGAAAACCCTCAAACTCTCAATAAGTTTTCAAAAGCCCTCTGTGTATTTAACTGCTTCACTGCCAATAAGCTCCAGCTTGTAACAGGGTTAAGCTTCCCATGTAAGGTGGGGAAGGAGGATCTGAAGAAGGGCTGTTTATGGTACATAGTGGAAGCAGAGCTGTCTCTTGTGGCTCTTTCAAACAGCACCACCATCAGCTCTGGGAAGGCCACAAGGAACTCTGAGACAGTAAAACAAGCTGGGACTGGACAGGGAGGTCAGTGTGCTTCGGTTGTTTTGTAATAGGTGAGCCACGTGCAACAGCAGAACGCAGTAGTGTTGTTTGTAAACACCACCTGGACGATTTTCCCAGAGCAGCGCTGTAAACAACATTTGCTGGAGTGCCTGGGGCGCTGTTTTGGGGCTCTGGCAGCGGCAGCGCAGCGCTGGCTCCATCGGCCCGCGGGGCCTGCTGTGCTGGGGGTTCGCCACAGGAGGGCGCCACTGCGGCCGGCCGATGGCGCCGGCGGGACGCGGTCCCTGAGTTTTCCCTCCGTTCCTCGCGGATCTGGATGTAACTTCTGGCTGAAGCACGGCCTCTTGCGCAGCCAGTCTCAGTGGATTAAGGGGATTATAGTCTTAGAGAAATACTCGTTAACAGAGTAAGCTTTGTATTAATAGATATAGCTAAATACTGGTTCTGTTGGATGTAGCTGCGTTAAGGGCTGACCATTTCTTCCCTTCCTTTCTTTCGTTTAATCCAGGTTTGCTCGATGTGAGTGTGAGGTACCAACGATCCGTGAAAACCGAAGCAGGAATGTCTGCTCAAGCTGTTTCACTTTCTGTACGAATACACAGGGCAGCTGGTTTGCAAGCAGCAGCCAGGTAAAGCCTAATTCAAAAAGGACCATTTTTCACTTGAAACAGCTTTATCTGGAGGCAGCAGGCTGAGGCATGAGGTTAGAACAAATTTTTACTGGCCAATTTTCCATCTGCAAGGACCAATATTCAAAGTGGGTTCTGCTCCAAAGGGAAAATATCTTTATAAAGACCATCAGCAGTTATTCTGGTCCCTGAAGCTGCAGTACAGGGTGGTAGGATTCGTTCTGCAGAAGGACGCAGATTGGAAGGGCATGTTTTCCTACATTTCCACATTTTTCTACCAAAGACTGATATAAAAATTGGCTGATATAAAATGGTACCTATTTGGGCATTGGATCCTGGTGTTGCTGATGCTATTTAAAAGCTAGCTGAGGTTGTTTTCCTGCATTTCACTGTGAAAACCTCAATAAACTTAGAAGGAAGCAAAACATGTTCCTTTCCCCCTTAAGGCTTCTGCTCCAAGTGTGTGGTATCAGCTGGACATAGCTCCAGAATATGTGATTTCAAGAGTTAGGAAAGGACTAGAATAAGATGAAAGATGAGGATCACTGTCATATGGTAATTGGAGAAGTCAAGGGAGTGGAATGACCTCAGACTTCCTCATCCTTCAGGTGTATGATGTGAGTAATACCTGGGTCTGGTTTACTTGTAAGTTATTCCATTTGCTAATTTCGCCTCCTTTTGCTGGTCAGTAAAAATAATTTGGCTTGGCCTTTGGCTTCTTTCTGGAGCAGGTTCTCTGGGAAGTTATTCTACAGTACAGTGTATTCTTAAAGGTGCTGAGTACTTTCTCAACCACAGATAAGAGCACAGCCACCAGTGATGGACCTTGTGAGTTCCTCTCACCGTTTCATACCTGTCCCTAGTATGTTCAGATGGAAAGAAAAGATGAAAATGCTGTGCAGCCGGAACCCACATACATTTTGGCTTAGAATGTTCACTGTTAGTCCCATCTTCTCACCTGTGTTTTAAACATGTTGGTTCCTAGATTCCTCCTACATTATATGCATTCCCTTCCTTCTTTTATTTTCTTTTCTTTTTCTTTTTCTTTTTCTTTTTCTTTTTCTTTTTCTTTTTCTTTTTCTTTTTCTTTTTCTTTTTCTTTTTCTTTTTCTTTTTCTTTTTCTTTTTCTTTTTCTTTTTCTTTTTCTTTTTCTTTTTCTTTTTCTTTTTCTTTTCCCATGTGGAATGAAGAGCTGTGGCACAGAAGAACCCCTCTGTCCAGTACTATGCAGGGGTGGGAGTGAACACCTACGTGAGTGTGCTGCTGCCCTTCCTGCCCCAGGCACAGGCACGCAGCACACGAGCCGTGCCCTGCACTTTCTGCCCAGAGTTTGAGCATCACCTGGAGTTTCTCTGTAATCTCATCATTCAGAAAAGCAGTGGAGAAGCCTCTTCTCTGGGGGAACTCTTGCACTCTGCCTGTATCTTATTCTCCATCTACCATCAGAGCACCAAGTCGGGTAAGGACAACAGATGTGATTGCAAGGATTGAATGCTGGTGCAGAAGTCCCCTTGATTTTAGTATAGAAAATAAATACTCATAGAATAATGGAATAGTTTATTGGGACTTGCAAAAGCCCCCCTGCAATGAGCAGGGCCATCTTCCAGCAGGTCAGGTTGCTCAGAGCCCTGTGCAACCTGAATTTGACTGTTCCCAGGAAGCTCTGCAGTTGCTAATAGATGTAATTACCTAAACTGTCTTTGGCAGAGACTGTTCCCTTTGTGCAAGGAGTTTTTGAGACTCTCAGTGATCAAGATCACCTCTTACCAGCTGTTCTCCAGTCAATCACTTCTAAACCTTGTGTTCCAGTTCAGTGTATTTACAAAATTATTTCTTTTCCAGCCACTGACAAATTGGCTGATAGAACATCAAGAGATTATCTTCTTGGGACAGTCACAGTTCCAACCAGAGACCTGCTGACAAGAAGATCAGGTAACACAGCAGTGCTGTGCTGCTCACATCCTGTGTAAATGCTGTTGTAATTCCTTAAAATGATTTTAAGGCCTGTTTCGGTGGTGTTGTTTTCGTTTTTGGGGGAATTTATGGGTTTTTTCAGACCAGAGTTCTTTCAGATGTTCCCCACATGTTCAGTAAAAATCCTGTATTAGGAAAGTCATATAAAGGTTGTTGTTTGAAAACCTATTTTCAGGGTGTGGGATGTTTAGTGGCTGAATGAATATTCTGGGACTACCCTGAAGAAATTTAACTCCTTGCCAGCTAAAACCAGCGCCTCAAATCCTTAGGATTTTATTCAATTGCTGTTTATTTTCTAGATACAAAGTCCAAAAAGGATGTCAAGTACATGAGTTGTAGTGTTTAGTGTAGGGCCAGTGACTGCTTTTCAGATGCCAGAGCTGGAAACAAAAGATAATTAGAAAGTACTAGGATTCACTCTTTTATTTTCTTTTATTAAACTGTGTGTGAAATACCTCAGTGCTCCCTTTGGGTCCCTTCCACTTCGGAATATTCTGTGAAATTTCTGTGAAAAAATTATTCACATATCTGTCCACTAATGATCTTCTCTATCCAGCATTAGTTTGGGATTATTACGCCTCACAGTAATGATGTTTTCATTATCGCCTTGGTTATTTCTGCTTTAATTTCAGTAAAGGTCTCATTTTATCCAGCCCAAAATTTTGGGGTTGTTTTTAATGGGAAGACAGTAGGAAAGGAGTGAGAATACATAATTTTATAATAGGATATCCAAGGGATGTAGTGTTATTTGGGATCAGAACTACTGCTGAGGTTTTTAGAAGGCCAGTAACCTGGTTTTTTTTCAGATTAGAAATTATTTAATAAATTCCAAATGAGAAATAAACTCTTGGAGTTCTGGTCCTTGACTGATGACCAGAGAGATGACCCTTCTTCACTGACATTTTCCCAAAGCTGGGGTAAGTCTGGTGTGATCTTTCCTCCCACAGGTATTTCAGGCTGGTACCCAGTGACCCTCTCGGAAGATCCGATGCCTCGGCACAGCACAAACGCCGTGCAGGCCATCGTGGGAGGGCTGGAGCTCTCCATTGCCTTTGCCCATCAGGGGGACAGGCAGCGTGTTCTGGAGGCTGCCAAGCTCTTGGGCTGGAGCAGTGAGGAGGTCCATGAAGACAGCGAGGACGAGAGCGGTGGCTGGGAGCAGAATGCCAGTCCAGTGGCTGTGACCATCTCCACCCCAAGGGTGTGGCTGCCACTCCACTGCGTGCTGCTGGCAGGCCACACACACCTGCACAAAAGCACTCACTGCTACCTCAGGTACAAACTCTACAACCAGGAAGCCACCTGGACGTGGCTTAAGCGGCCAAAACTGAGTGACGACGCAGAGAGTGTTACAGTGACCTTCAGGAAACCCAGCAAGGTGACTCTCAGAAGGAGCCAGGGGCTGCTGTGGTTCCTCACAGAGGAAAAGTTAGAAATCCAGGTCTGGTGGGCATATGGCAAGGAAAATGAGGTGGAAAGACCGCTTGATACAGATCGTCTCATTGGATCTGCCTACGTCGATCTGGCAGCGCTAGCAGAGAGATCAAGGAGAACACTGAGTGTTAGTGGTGAGTTCCTAAAACACAGGTCACATTTCATTCCTCCTTATTGGCCATTTAATGTGGTTCCTTCTCTAGTCTTTAAACAAACAACGTGTTTACAGCTTTGTTTTGTCCTGCACAGAATCACAGAATCCCAGGGTTGGTGGGGGTTGGAATGGATCTCTGGAGATCACCCAGTCCCACCCCCTGCCCTGGAGCAGGTGGCAGAGGAGTGTGGGTTTGGGATGTCTCCAGAGATGCAGACCCCAGGCCCTCTCTCCACAGGCAGCTGTTCCAGGGCTCTGCCCCCTCCATGGGAAGAAGTTCTTCCTCACACTGAGGTGGAACTTGTGTTTTAGTTTGTGGCTTCTGTCATCTACATGGTACTTATCATGCACTAGATTTGTGGACTGCTTAGCTCTTGTTTTAGATACGCTCAGGGAAGGGAGAAAGAGCAAGAGTTAAAACAAATTTTTATGCAGAGTGTATGTTGTATTCTCCATATATGTATATAAAATTATGCAGAGTCACTGTTCCCAGGGCTCTCAGGAAGTTGAATGCTTTAATCTGAGCTACTGGTGGAAAATGAAGATGTACCCAGTTTGGGGGATTGGTCGTGGTTTTTAATGTTTTCAAGCTTGTACTTCTGGGCGATTACTTGCATAGAAATTACACTGAAAATCAAAGTTCGTTCTGCTGGGCTCATGTGAGATATCTACAGTAATGAACTGTACCAGCTGTTTTCCAAGCTCCTGCTTTTCCCATGGCTCCTTTAGCTGGTTGTTTGTGAATTCCCCTGCAGGCGTTTATCCATTGTTCAGATGCAATGCTGCAGACCTGGCAGGAGCTGCTGTGCGTGTTCACGTCAGCCTTGCTTCCACTCCTGCTGCTCTGCCCAGACTTCCCTGTGCCGAGGAATGCAGCAACAGTGAAGATGAAGGCACAGGGGAAACCCCTGCTGTGAGCCAGCAGGTGTCTGACAAACAGCAAGTGGATATTGTAAGTCCAGAGATCACCAATGGCAAGCCACAGGAAGAAGACGTGAGGTTCCTGGAAAACACAGTTGCTGTCAATATCCTTGTGGAAAGAGCAATGCATCTAAGTTTGAAAGGTAACATCATCACCACCCCCCTTTCTTTTTCTTTCTTGTCTTTCGTTTTTCTGCCTTTGCTTTCTGTTTCGTTGTTTTCCTCTGAGATCTGTTCGTAGTCCAGCAAAGTGAATGGCAGGGATGGATTTTGAGCTTGGCTTCATGGTGTTGCGACCCCAATCACTATGTAAGTACAGGGAAAGCAGGAGGCTGAACTATTCAGCCTGTCTTCGTGAATAAAATCCAAAGTATAAATAACATCATGTTACCTGTTAGAGATGACAGCTGAATTCTGAAATTAAGCATTATCGGAATAGCTAAACTCCAAGTTAAGCATTGATTGAATACCTAAAACCCCAAGATGCTCCTATCTCAAATATTCCTGTAAATTAGCATTTTTAACACATAATAAATTTGTAAAACTGGCTCACTGTACTCAGCTTTTGTTCCCCTGCTAACTCAACTAATACAAGCCATGATTTAAGGGTATGTAACTCTAAAAGATTCTGGGCCCTGTAGATGGATTTTTGTAATGGCTCTAGAATCTACTGGAATTCATAGTCTTTGGAAAACTGATGCAACTTTGTTTGCCATTGCGAAGTTTTTGATGATATAAAGGAGATTTCTTTGGAGTATTGCAGAAATATTGAAATATTTCTGTGTTCAACTTCTTATTTTAGGGGATTTTTAGAAGTATCTAATGGAGAGGCAGCTGATCCACTGAAACAAATACAAACTGGTTTCAAGAAGAAATTTCATGCTTCCTGATTGCCAGACAGGTGGCTCAGCATGGAAAGTAGCTCAAGCACTGGAATAGGGTCCTCAGGACCTGGGTTTTATTCCTAGCTTTGCTTCTGACTTCTTAGATGATCTTGGACAAATGGTTTTTCCATTTCTCCCATGAATATTCCAGTTTCTGCTCTGTAAAAAGTTCATGTAGTATTTGCTTCCATTGTAAATATCACATGCTATCAGCTTCACTAGTGAAAAGGAGTATTTTTTGGATGGTGCATTTCTTTGCTAATTGTGTGGTTTTAAATGCTGAACTGCCTTTAGACACTTTTTGTTGTTGTCCTTTTTAATTAAAAAATCTGTATTTAATTCTGTATCATTTCAGGAAGTCCCTTGACAGAACGTGAAGTAACAGCCCCCAGTAGCTGTGTATCATTTGCTGTTGCTGGTGCAGATGCTCCAGTAACCACTCCAGTGATAGCAAATACAAACTCACCAGTCTGGGACTTCCAGCAACAAGCAAGGTGAGAGATGGGGATTCACACAGACACCCTCCCTGGATCTGACAGCCAGGCCAGGTGTGAAAAGGAAGTATGGTTTGGGGTTTTTTAGCTCTGAGTTGGGTATCTGAACTTAAATTAAAACAGATTAATTGACTGTTTCAAGAAACCTCAGCATATCAGGTCGTACATGGCAGTAGTCAGGAATTAACCTGTGTTTTCCAATCTTGTGTCTCCTCCAGTGTTTTTAATACCTGGATCCATTCAAACAACTTTAAAACTGTTCTACAGTTAACACTTCAATATTCCATTTGGGGTTTTTTTTGTTTCTGGGAATGAACTTATGAATGAAACATTACAGCTTTCAAGCATAACCCCAGTGCTTTGCTGTCACTGTGTTATTGACTCATGAAATAAACCGTATTTCTGTTCCTTCTTAGTTTCCTTGTCCTATCCCTCAAATGTACAGCAAGAGTGAGGAGAGGGAAGTACTTCTTGAATGAGCAGAAGCCCAGACTATGTAGAGATATATTATGTTTTGAGGCTAAGTGATTTTGGGGTTTGTTTTGTTCCTGCCCCCATCAGTACAGAAAGAAACTAATGTGTCTGGGGAGATAAATTTTACTGCTTTTTCCTGCTTTGCATAAAATGTTATGATTTTTGATCTTAACAGATTATCCAAAGAGCTTCTCCTGGATCCACAGCAAAGCTTGGTCTTCAAAGTGTGGCATAAAGCAGGTAAAGTTTGTAGTGCAGTATTAAGAGGAGTGTGTTTTCTGCATCCCCTTCCTTAGGTTACTTGTATTTCAAGCAAGGAAAGTAAATTCTATTAAGTGAATTGGAGAGTAGAAATTGTAATGCCATCTTTTGCCTTGTACTAGAAGAATGTTAGAGATAAATACCTATAGGTTTCCTGGCCCTTGGCATCCTCCTTTTCCCCTTTAATCATCTTATAAGGTTTTGTTTACCCCTCTTCTCTCTGTTTTTATTTTGACAGTGCTTTAGAGGTTGGATTTTCGTGCGGAAGGAAATTCCTAACTGCTTCCCTCACATGCTATTTGTTGTTGCTGCAGTTGGTTGAAGTGTGGCCAGCCAGTTGTAGCCAAATACTTTTATTTGTTTCTTTTTACATATTGAAGTTCAGCTGTCTAATTTTTGCTTCAAAAATAAACTTTCCATGTATGCAGAGTACTGTGTGTACACAGTGGTTCTCCTGCCAGTCCCTCTCCCTGCCCTGGGCTTTCACTGTTCTGCAAGGACATTTTTAGCTGAACGTAACTGAGGCAATCCAAATTATTTCTTCCTATTGGACAGGACTGTTCTGGACCTCTGGTCAACTTCCAAGACATATATCAGGGGCTGTGGTTTAGAATTCCTGAAAATTATTTGGATCAATGTCTATGTGCTTTGTATCCTTCTTCCCCAGAGTCAGAGCGAGTGATAGGATTTGTATCCGTGGACCTTTCTCCTCTCCTTTCTGGCTTCCAGCTCGTGTGTGGGTGGTACAACATCACGGACTTCAGCGGGCAGTGCCGAGGGCAGATCAAAGTGGCAGTGTCCCCTCTCCAGAACATCAATAATCTCAAAGAAGAAAGGCAGGCCAGAGCCCGAAGCCAACCAGAAAGTTCTTCCGTATGTGCTTCCGTTTCCTCCCCTCTCACGCTTAATTGGATTGCTGATAATCAGTACTCTGGGTTCCTGAGCAAATCCACAACAAATTCACAGCACTGTCATGGACCAGTGTCTGTGTAAATGTACCTAAACCACTTAATGCCTTGGGAATTCTGCTCCAGGTCTCTGCTAGTTACAACATTCGAGCTAAATCATGAGCATGTCCATTGGCTTCACTCTGCTGTTGCTTCATGAGTGTTTGGGATATTTTAGGAGAACACTGTATGCATTTGGATGTCTGGAAGCATGGCATTGTTCTGTTTGCTGCTCTGGGTGACAGCTGGTGCTCAAAAACATACAATATATTCGGCTTTTCATTGGTTGGGAGACACCTAATTTGGCAGGAATCTGTTTTTCTGGGATATTTGTCATTTCTTCTGGGTTTTTCTTTATTTCCTAAACTTTGCAGATATGGGTGTATTATACAAATATAATAGAGCCCTTATCCTACTTTCCATCAATTTACTCTCTGATACTATGGAGGAAATTAACAAAAGTGTCCGAAATGAAAGTGTTGTGAAATGGTACTTTGGCTCAGTGCTGGGAAATCATCTGAAAATTTAAAGCGATTTAGAAAGCCTGAGAAAGTTTTGTTAGATCGGCAGGACAATACCTTAATTTCTCTTATTTTCTTGCTGTGAAAAACTCATGTACAGTGTTCCTTTTCATCCTAGGTGAAGGTCAACTTTCCAGCATGTCCTAGTAATTCTACAAACTTGTCCAAGCAGATGTTGAATTCCTTGTCAAAGGAAGTCAGCGTTCCTGCTCGAGAATGGTAAATCCACATGCAGACAATCTTTTTGATGATTTTTATATCTCGGAAATACCTCTCTAATGCAAACTGACTCTACTGGAAAAATAGTACACCCTGTCAAAGTGTGTCCACTGTGTTTGGGCTTAAAAATTAGTGCACATTCCCTTTCCCAGTGAGAGGGAGGCACAGGAGGTAGCAATCCAGGGTCTGGTTCCTTTCGATAGAACCCAGATGTTCTTTTCGTTGTCAGTGAAATTTCCTGATTTGTTTCATTTGTACCCTTGTAAATTAGGATTTAAATGATGCCATTGTTAAAACTGGCAGGCACTTACTCCAGGCCCTGATGAGAATAAGGGTTGTGTCTGTATTTGATTTTATTTTTAGTAAGTGGAAATTAGAATAGAATATTCCTGATGCATCCCCTTTAATTTCTGTCCATGACCAGTGAATGACAGCTGGTGAAATGCTGTAGTATTGCATATTCCAGGAATAGGACTGTCAGATACCCTGCAGTAATTCCTGCTTTCTGTCCCTTCAAATGAGTGAGGGTGTTTTAGTTCATGATTTCTTTATGTAGCCTACAGAGATGATCCTTTTCCCACACCTGTCTTTGAAGTTTAGGGCGACTGTGGGCCACTGCTATGGGATCTGAACAACTGGCTTGGGAGCTGCCAGCAGGCATGGAAAACGCCCCACCAGCCCCACCATTAGCTTGACTTTGGTGTAAATCTGAAACAGTAAATGACATTCCTGTGGACATTTGGAAGAGCTAGTTTCATCCATCGGTGACTCTTTAGTGGATTTCAAGACATTGGATGTTCTTAGTAGGCAGACTCTCTGCAGTTAGAGGCTCCAAGGTGGTTTTTTGGTATTAAACAGAGACCTGTTTCCAGCAGGATGAGCCCCCCTGGCACACGCACGGCTCGGCACGAAGAGCACATGCAGAACGTGCGCAGGTTCCACGAATCCCTGCAGCAGGCGGAAGGGACCGCGCGCCGGGCAGCCAGGCTGGGCTCGGCATCGCCCTCCTCCCGCGCTGCTCTCCTCTCTGCTCTCAGGTAAAGCAGGGCTGTGGCCCACGGGGCAGTGCCAGGCCTCAGGTTAGCAGGGAAGGGCTTGGAAGTGACAGATGCAGTTCTAAGGAAATGCAGGTGAAACAGTGCGGTAAGCGACAGAGAGATTCCGGTGACATTTACAGCAGGATGAGGCGAGGCTGGAAAATCAGGGGCTGGGGGTGGAGCTCCACAACAGGACTGAGATGCTGTAGCAGCGTGGTAAGCTATTGAAGGGGAACAGCAACAGCAGTATTTCCAAATCTGGAGGGAATGCTTGTATTTATCTCTCCTGGTACTGCTGTCAGTAGTATGAAGCCAGCAGTCCCTTAAGTTGACTTCCACAGGTACAAGGACAAGCCTGTAAGCATTTTTGCGGTCCGCGGGGCAGTATATCCTTTCCCAACAGGATGTTTTCCTTCTTGCAGGAAGCACTGTTCTCTTGATGAGATTCTAGGTTCAAATGAGGTATAAATTTAGAAGAATAGCATTTGTTATCTGTAGGAATATAGGAATGAAAAAGACTTCCTGAGGTATTTCATCCCTTCCCCTGCTACCACAAGCAATGTATCTTAAAATCCCTAGATCTTAAACATATATAAATCCTCAGATTTTTATCAGGCTCACCTATAAATCAAGTAATATCCTCAGCTTTATGACTTTAATTGGAAGGTCATCTCAAATCCAACTCCTTTGATTAAGTGAATTTAAAATGAGCTCTTTTTTAGCTTCCAGCTTAAGTTTCATAGTCAAGTCAGTATTTGTTCTGGAGTGTTATCCTCTTGCTTAGAGCAACCTCAGCACTTGCTTACTGATCTATTTTTCAATAAAAACCTTTACTTTCTCATTTGCACATTTACATGTTGTTGACTGGAATGATCCAACCTAAATCCAACTGCCACAGGCTTATTTTCCCCCTCTTACCAAATTTCTTACCACTACTTGCAGAAAAAACTTGAATGAGCTGGATGAGGTTCAAAGATACTTCAGTCAGAAGCTGACCGGGTCTTTTCCTGACTTCAGCACATCCAAACCAAGCCATGAGGAGTGGGAGAGTGACCCCCAAGGCTCAATGAGCGGAGAAGTGGATCCCAAAGGCTGCAATCTTTTGGAAAAATCTAGTCAGTTGGTGTCTCAGGTCAGCAGCCTCATCAATGGTAAGTTGTTGCTGTGAGTAGCAAAATGACAAGGAAATCAAATCCCTGCTGATGCTTTTAAAATAACTTAGCAGAAAAGAGAATAAACTGGAGCCCAGAGCTACAGTTGCTGCCAGTTGGAAAGTTATTCCATGCTTTTTCTGCCCATGGTTTCCCACAGGGGAGCAGCGTTTCCAGGAGATGGAGGTGAAGGGCACGTCCTTATTATGCCAGGATTTATCATTCTTGTATCACCACCTTGATCTTCTCTTTTTCCCCCTCTTTATCCTCCAAGGTTTTGCTCTTTTTATTTCCTTTCTCATCCTTAGCAATTGTTTTTACTGCTTTTTTATATGCCTTCCTCTGCAATCTATTCCAGACTCTTCCTTCTCCTTTTCCAAATGACCCCCACCATTCCCCCGGAGCAGGACTTGCCTCAGAATGGTTTGCCACTTTACCTAATACTGGTGAATTCAATTCTCAGAGGATGGTAACAATGAATAGGATCTGCTCATTGGGAAGCAAAAATAAGTGATTGTAGCTTTTTTAAGAACTTTTAAGATTTCCCATTAATTTCATCCTTAATGCTTCTGTTTTTTCCTTAGCATTTCTTTTTTTCTGGCCTTGTGAGTGGGAAACAGAGCAGAACATACTCACACCAGCAGTGTTTGCAAAGCTGTGCATGTTTAGCTCCCAAACATCTTTACATCTAGGACTTCTCCCAAAAACCCAAATAAATCAGATTAAGCTGAATTGTTGCTCCATGCATTTACTGATGCTGGGTTTTTTTGTTAACCAGACTTGCAGACTATAACTAAAAATAGCAAGGAAGCTTCTAATGTACAGCAGGACAGCAGCAGGAAGCTGGGTGCTACAGATGGACCCAGCTGGGAGGAGGAAGGAGCCAGAGCTGAAGTTCCTCAAGGCCAGGTGGAGTCGGACTCGGCCGGCGTTTTGAGTGACACGCAGCAGCCGTGCAGTGCTGGCACATCTGTGTTTGAGAGGCACATGCTGCATGAACTTCTAGGCCCCCTTGTCCCTGAAGGTGAGCATCCAGTGGGCTATATCCAGGAAAACAAAGGTGCTTTTGCCATCCAGCCACACAGTGAAGAAGAATACGAAGAAGACGTCATAGAACCACGAACTCTGAATGAAATAACGACCCTAACGGACAGGACGAGCCCCTGGTCCAGTGTGATCTCTGAAACAGGGCAGGGAGCTGAGCAGCATCCTCTGGACCCCAGGCCTGAGGATCAGCACTCCATAGATGTAGGTTGTTTCCAAACAGGGAACAGCAGCACCTTGTCCAGCTTCCTGCAAGGGGACAGCCAGAGTGTGCTCAGCACCCTGGGCCTGCCCGTGAGCCCCCACGCAGGTGGGAACAATCCCTGGGGAGCAGCAGGAGACTTCCAGATCTTCAACAGCAGCAGGGGAACAGCAGAGAATGAGTCACTTCTGCCCGCTGGACGGAGCCTGTGGGACAGAGCAGTGGACACTGAACCCATAAGGAAAAGTGTGGAGTTCCATGCAGGCTCCCAGGAACTGCTGCCGTTCTCAGGAGACATGGGTTTGAGCACTCGAGAAACCACTGAGAGAGAGGAGGAGGAAAATGCTGAGGTTATAAATGGAGATCATCAAGGCAAGGAAGGAAGTGGTTCTGAGGAAAACTGTGTTCAGAGTGTGTCAGCCCAAGCTGGCTCGGAAAGGAGTAGTGAGAGCTTCCCTGATGACAGCAGCGAAGACCCAGCGGAAGGCTCGGAAAACCCCATCAAACCAAAAATCACTTTGTATCCTTTACTCTTTTCTTAAACACTCCTTGCATTCCACGATTCTTCCTGCTTAGTTAGAATCTCCCTGGCCTCAGGCAAGAGAAAATTGCTATGTGAAGCTCTTCCCTAGGAAATGAATCCAGAACTGGTGATCTGGAAAGGTGTTGGGAGGACCCCATTGCACTGTTTCACATACTGTAGTAATGACTTTATTGCCACTTGTAGCCAATAAATTTAGTGATCTGTGAGAGTCACTTCATTTTGGGTAGTTCCAACTAATAGTAATTCTTGCATTTTCTCTCCATGTTATTTTAGCCATGTGTCAGAGCTCTTGTGTTTCTCCTGTATTAAAGGAAACATGCTTTATTTTGCTTTTAAAATACTTCCCAATGTTTCTGGCACAAATTCCAGATCTCGGATTAAGTGTTGGAATTTTTGCAGTGTGAAGTCCTCTACAACTTTGTGAGGTACTGTTTTAACGCAAGTCAGTGTCCCATGTTCTGCATGCCCAGGTGAGAGAACCAAGTGTTCAGAACAATGGAATATTGATTTTAAAAACTGAGATTCACTTTTTGGGACCTGTTAACAGCTGAGGCTTCTTCCATATCTGGACCTCTGTGCAACTGCACGCACCAAAGGTCTTTCCTCAACAGTTCTCCTCAGATCTGATCCTGTTGTTGTTCCCAACTTCTTCCTTTCACCCCAGGAGATGGAAGCCTCCATGAGACTGCTTAGCACTTCTTCTCATCCTTCCACATCTCCAAAAGTAAGTATGGGATGTCCTTTCCTTTATTGTCCATTATTAGCCCATTCCTTAAGGCAGGAACAAAACTTCTCCATTCCTTTGCCTGCCAGCACTTGACTTAGAGGTGATGGCTTCCAAATCATGTCAAGGGGAATCTTCCTGATACGCCTTCTGTCTGTGAGGATGGTTTTTCAGCATCCATGGCTGTGTTGTCTGTGATCCTTGTGCCTGTATATCAACCACTTGTTCAGTGTGCTCAGGAAATGTCATTCCATCGGGGTCAGTGGAAGTGGCAGGTTCTCACTCCGCACTGCTTTGTGCTTGAATGTGAGATGACATGCCTCATTCTGAGGAGCTCTAACTTGTAGTTATGGTTTCAATTTATCTCTTTTAGATCAGGATGAAATGAGGGAGTTTGCAGCAGGAGGGGATTCCTAGAAAGGTATCTTGTAATGATTCTGCGACCCAGGGAGTAGTAGGATAACTGGAGTGATTGTTCCTCCTGCACCCAAAGCTGGAGATTGCTGAGGTTTTGTTTTGTTACGTTCATAAAGATTTATTTACTGTGAGAGGTTTGTAGCTTGGTTGTTTCAAGGTCTACATATTTATCTTATTTTCAGTTCATAAAGAGAGGTTATAAAAAAGAGTGGCTTTTTACACAGGCAGTTAGTGATGTGATAAGGGGCAAAAGTTTTAAACAAAAAGAGGGGAGATTTAGATGGGATATTGGGAGGAAATTCTTCCCTGTAAGGGTGGTGAGGTGCTGGCACAGGTTGCCCAGAGAAGCTGTGGCTGCTCTATCTCTGGAAATGTTCCGGGCCTGGTTGGCTGGGGCTTGGGGCACCCTTGTCTAGTGGAAGGTGTCCCTGCCCGTGGCAGGGGTTGGAATGAGATGAGCTTCAAGGTCCCTTTCCCGCCAAACCATTCTGGGATTCCATTATCATTTTCCAGCCCCAGCTTTGCTGTGGATGTTGATGTGGATCTGGGTGTGCAGCAGCTGGGCTGTTTGTTTACCACTCCCAGATAAGATGATGCCATATGACCTAGGAAACAAACACTTCAAGAAACATTTATGTCACTGGGAACAGCTTTGCCTGATGAATCAAAACAGACTCACACAGGCTCTAACAGCTCAGAAGTCATGGAAACCTGTGGTTTAATACTAATACTAGCTTTACTTGAATCCCCTCTCTGCAGCTCTGAGATGAGTGGCTGGAACTACAGCCCTACAAATTATTACTAATTAGGTAAAGTGTTAGCAAGGCACTATTTGGATATTTTGATCTTAAAGCCCCTAATTCAAGGATTAGCTGGCACTAGTCCTTTGCTGCAGCGCTTGTAGGGTGTGCTGAGACAGGATTTGGTTGTACCTTGTGTATCAAACCCTCTCTTTGAAGAACCAGTTTTTCACTGGTACCAATACACAGAGTTCAGAAAAAATGCTTCCTCATAGTTTTGGTTTGAATTGGCCTTTGGAACATCAGCTTCTAAATCTGGACTTGGTTTGGTTCTGCACAAGTCAGCAAACGCCAAGCATGACAGCAAAGCTGAAATCCGAGCTGTCCTCTGGACATTGCCAGAGCCCTAACTCACTTGGCAGCTAGCAAACATCTCTCCTGGCCTTGATAGTGCTCCTGTCACCTCTCCCTGGCTTGTCTGACTCCCTGCTTTCCCTGTCTTCCTTCCTGGAGTGACAGAGCAGTGCTGAGGTGTGGAGCTGGGCAGTCATGGCAAAGGAGCTGGTGGCATTTGAGACAAAAAGATTGTCTCAGCTCCTGCTGTGAGGACATGGGGCCCTGAGGAGGTGCTGCAGCAGCTCAGGCTCAGCGTGGATGCTGTGACCACCTTCCAGGGATCAGAGTTTTGTAGAGCCTTGCAACACCTCTTTGTTTTTCACTCCTTTTCTCCATTACCTCAAACTAACGCTTCTCATTCTTGAGGTTCTTCCCAGCTCTTGTCTTCCATGCTGCTCACCTGCTTGAGTGGGGTCTAGAGGATAGGTTTGAAAAATCAGAGCATTAATAAACATTTCTGTAGAATCCCAGAATGGTTTGGGTGGTAAAGAACCTCAAAGATCCTCTTGGTCCACCTCCTGCCATGAGCAGGACACGTTCCACTAGACCAGGGTGCTCCAGGCCCTGTCCAGCCTGGCCTTGGACACTGCCAGGGCTCCAGGGGCAGCCACAGCTTCTCTGGGCACCCTGTGCCAGGGCCTCCTCACCCTCACAGCCAGGAATTCCTTCCCAATATCCCACTTAACTCTGTCCTCTGGCAGTGGGAAACCATTCCCCCTAGTCCTGGCACTCCAGGCCCTAGGCTGAAGTCCCTCTCCAAATACCATGACATTTCCTTTCCTCCCTCACCTCTAGGAATATTCCAAAAGGATAAGAAACTTACCTGGAAACCAGTTTTACTCAGATTAATTCATATTTGTGTATACATAGACTTACCTTCAGTGTGAGTTAGATATAACACAGCCTTGGGCAGATTCACAATAACAGGCTTTATACGTTCCAAAAATGCCTGCGGCAGCGACAGCCAAAACATCCTTTCTTGGTTGTGTTGTTTCTTCTTGCTCAGCTGGATCTTCCTGATTTCCTGCCTGGAAAGAAGGAGTAGGTGCAAGGCCATTGCCTTGCAGAGTGGGTTGTAGCCTGTTAACACGGATCTGTTTGCCCTCCATCCCTATGCACAAACAAAACTGCCAGCAAACTTGCTGAGCCACAGTGCTGAAACATTGTCTCTCCCTCCAAGACTGGAATTCTTTGACCTTGGAAGAGGCCATGCTGCCCACCATGACCTATATCATGGTCATGAATCTGCTTTAGTCCAGCCCCTGGCACACAGACACTGGATAATCCTTGGCTGGTGTCAGTGTCACTGCCATTCCTATAAAAAGAAGAGTGAAGCGTGATCCTCAGTGCACGAGTCTCCTTTCCTCTTGCATCTTCCCCATGGAAAGCGTGTGCTTCCTGGCTGAGCCCCAGGCACTTGGAGTCTGAGAGACAGACAGGGAGAAACCTGGGATGGGCACTGAGCCTGTTCCTGGGGTGAGGGATGGTGTAAACATGACATTTCAGATGTGTGCTCTGGAAACTATGCAGGAGGACAAAACTGCCAGTCAGAAACTGCCTGTGAGATGGATCAAAGGAAGGTCTGGTGTCCAAAAAGGAGCAACGGAGCTGGGGAAGGGTCCGGAGCACCAGGAGTGGCTGAGGGAGCTGGGAAAGGGGCTCAGCCTGGAGAAAAAGAGGCTCAGGGGGGACCTTGTGGCTCTGCACAACTCCCTGACAGGAGGGGCAGCCGGGGGGGTTGGGCTCTGCTGCCAGGGAACAAGGGACAAGGACGAAACAGCCTCAAGCTGTGCCAGGGGAGGTTCAGGTTGGATATTTGGGAAAATTTCTTCCCTCTAAGGGTTGTTTAGCCCTGGCACAGCTGCCCAGAGCAGAGGTGGAGTCCCCATCCCTGGAGGGATTTAAAGCTGTATGGATGTGGCACTTGGGGACATGGGATGATGGTGGCCTTGGCAGTCCTGAGGGAACAGTTGGGCTCCATGATCTCATGTGTCTCTTCCAACCTCAATAATTCCATGATTCTGTGGTTCTGGTCATCTGTCTGAGCTGGGAGTGTTGATGGTGCTTTTAAACCTCGCTCATTTTGAGTCACACCTGTACCTGTATAATAGCAGCAAGAACTGGTGTTAAACCTTTCCCACAGCTGGAACTTCATTTTTAGAAAGGTCATTAGGTCTTAACACTTCATCCTGCATATTGGGCAATGGTAGGAAAATGGGAGCTGCTCATCTCTGAAACATGCCAGTGGTGTGTTTTCCAAGCACACCTGGTTTCCTGACTTCGGGAGCAAACAGACTGCTCTCCTTCACCTCGGTGACGCCAAATAGCATCAGGCACCTGCTCATATGTCTTGTGGCTTTGGAGTACAGAGCATTTTAGGGGTATTAGATGTTACGAAGGAATTCTTGATTGCGAGGGAGGTGAGGCCCTGGCATGGGGTGCCCAGAGAAGCTGTGGCTGCCCCTGGATCCCTGGAAGTGCCAAAGGCCAGGTTGGACACTGGGGCTTGGAGCAGCCTGGGACAGTGGAAGGTGTCCCTGCCCATGGCAGAGGGGTGGCACTGGAGGAACTCTAAAGTCCTTTCCCACCCAAACTATTCTGGGATTCTATTCTTTACATTGAAAATGGGAGGTACTGGCTCTCTATCCCTGGCTGTGCAGGACACGTAGCACATGGAAAAGGGGACCTGTGGGAGGCAGGAAATGCAGTCTCATGCACCTTTGAAATAGGGTTAATTGGCAGATGGAGGGAATTTGCTAGAGAGATGCTTCCAGAGGCTGTGCAGAACTCAGGAATCAGCACAGAGCCTGGTCACAGCCCCTCCCCAGCCACTCCTGACCTTTCAGCTGTTCCTTGGACAGATGGGCAGGAAGAATGAGCTACTGTCCTGCTCCTGGACCAGCTCCAAGGGAGCTGCTCCTTTGTTTTTAAGCTTCTTCTTTGGCCAGGTCTGCATTTAATCTCTCTTGGCTCCTTACATTTTGGTTTAGTAAATTCATCCTGGAGAATTTTTAAGAGAAAGAAAATCAAAGCAAAGATTCTCCTAATTATTCATGTCTGTTATTTCAGTGTGATAAAAACGGGAAGTGTTTGAAAGTGTTTTACCTGCAGGCTGTCTGTCACCTGAGCCTGTAATGCACAGGTTACCAAACACAAGGACTCACCTATTCCTAAAAGAGCCATTTCCTTCTCCAAATGGTGCATATCTAAGTGCACCAAAACAGGGCCGTGGTGCTGTTCCTCTTGGGAGGGAGCTGGGCACCTCAGGAGACCTTTCCCGAGGCTCAGAGAAGCAGCCCAGTGATGTAGGTGAAAGGCCAGATGGGCGGATCAGTTTTCAAAAGACCTTCCTGGCCCCACAGCTTCCTCCCCTAAAGTGTCTCAAAGCAGGATTGTTTTTCTCAGTGCTTCACGGGCACGGGCCAGCTCTAAACTAATTGGGGAGAAATGTGTGTTTCTTTGTATGCTGAAATTACTCATCCTCTAGTGCTGCTGGTGGAACATCTGGTACAAAGCCAGGCTTCTGGGGGACTGCTGGCAAAGCACAGAGGAGAGATGACACTGCTTAAATCAGGGCTTTTCCTCTCATGGGCTGCTGCTCTGGGGTCCCTGCAGGCAGCTGAGCCTGGCCCATCCCATTTATCATGGAATCACAGTGATGGTTTGGGCTTGGAGGGACCTTAAAGCTTATCCAGTCCCACCCCCTGCCATGGGCAGGGACACCTCCCACTAGACCAGGTTGCTCTAAGCCACATCCAGCCTGGCCTTGGACACTGCCGGGGATCCAGGGGCAGCCGCAGCTTCTCTGGGCAACCTGTGCTGGGCCCTCACCACCCTCACAGGGAAGAATTTCTCCCCAACATCTAATCTAAATCTCTCCTTTTTCAGTTTAAACCCATTCCCTGCCTTGTCCCGTCAGCAGGCTTAAGATTTGTTGTGACAGAGCATTTCCTGTCTCCTGTGAGGAGATTTGGTATTCAAGGTTCTGCAAATTATAAAGGAAAGTAAGAACTGAAAGCCAAAATGCAGTCAGGTCCCAGTGACTGCACCACTGTCATTCCTCTGGCTTCATACAGGGAGACTTCCACTGAGAGTGGATGCTCACAAGTTCAGAGATCACACACCAGAGCCCCATTCTGGGGTTTGGATCGCTCTCTTTCTCACTGGGGTGTTTTTTTCTGTGTATCCAACTTGTCACTCTCTGCACAACCCTTTGGTTTGCCACGAGCTGAAACCAAGCGTGGGGCAGAGCTCTCACACCTGGTCTCTTCTCTCCCCAGAGCAGGAGTGGAGCAGTGCCCAGAGGAATTCCCTACCGAGGAGCAAATCGTCCCAGGCCCAGCCCCGACCTCTCAGAAGAGGAAACCAAAAGAATCGCCAGGATCTTCTCTGCTCAGCTCTCCAAGAAGGAATAGTCTTGGCAAGAGACCGTCCACAGCAGGGCTTCCTAAGCCATGGCCAGATGCGTTGGCAAAGGCTGAGCCCTCCGGTAAAGGGGAGGTGGAAGCCACAGCTTTCAGGCTCTGTTTTTAGTTTGCCTAATTGCTTAGTTAATTGAAGTCCCCTATTTATAAGGGCTTAAAGCCTGTGGTCACCCACGGGGAGCTGCATCCTGCAGGGGCAGGTCCCCAGTGAGATGCACCCCTGTAGGTAACCCAGGATGTGTTATCTGCTCTCCAGGTAGCCCAGTTTTAGGATTTATTCCTGTGAAAGGGCCCTTTCCAAAAGAGTTGGTGGGGAGCACAATTCTCTGTTTCCACAGGTCCCCAAAGTGTTTGTGTGAACACAGGCCAAGGGCACTGTAAAATCTAGTAGGTGTACAAAAGAGAGTGACTAGAAAGATGAGGCTTTTATATTTATATTTAAATTCTTTTTGTACACCTTTCAGACAACAGACTTTGATCCAGCATGAGCCAGCAGAGCTCAGTTATTTTTGTACTGCTCTCTCCAGTGTTAGTTTCAATAAAATTCCGCTGGTTTCTTGTCAGCCTGTGCAAAGTGTCCCTGTGCCAGGGCAGGAACCTTTCCTCAGCAGGGGTCAGGAGTCTCTCCCACATGAGATTCTAAATCAGAGAAATGCTGCTGGAAGCTGGGGTGGCCAGGAGCGCGTGGAAAGATCACTGCTTTGCCGAGGAATTGGGTATCACCCTGCAGCACAGCCCGTGTGGGACAAGTTGCTTCCAGTCTGAACTGCTTTTCAAACCATGTGTGGAATTCAGGATTTAAGCAGCCAAAGGATCAGCATCCCTTTTTTCTCCCACTTCTGCAGTGTTGTTTTTCCCAGGGGACACCCTGAATGCGTAATTCACTGCTGGCACAACTTGCCCTGTGATTGTGGCCCCTTTCCCTGCCCTTGCTAGGTCGGGATGGGAGGTAAAGGCACCCAGTGTCTCCTGGAAGGACAGGAGTGACGTGCAGGCTGCTTTCTCCTGGTGGCATCCCCAGAAAAACTCAGGCAGTATGCCAGCTGGGCTAGGATCACTGTCACAGAGGAGGTCACAGCACTGACCCCCGAGCTGTATCTCGGGCGTGAGGTAAACAGCGTCTTCCTTTCAGGTTTAAGTCAGCAGTGGAGCCAGGCAGGAAAACAGGAGCCAGCTGGAGAGAGGTGCTGGTGCCAGGCAGTTTTTGTCTGGAGCCCGAGAGATGGAGCAAAGGTGGATTCAGGGTGTCAGGAGCACTCCAAATCCTCTTGTGCAAGGCGAGCTCAGGTGTGAGTGCGGAGGCTCGCAGCACATCCTGTGTGAGGGACCTTCCTGTGTGTGGGGCTATTGAGTGAGGTGAGGGTTCCACGGACCATCAACTCCGTGGAGTACCGGGGTGTTTTGGGGACGCTGAGCACCATGGTGAGGATGGAGGGAGCCCGCAGCCTCTACAGCGGGCTGGCAGCCGGGCTGCAGCGCCAGATGAGCTTCGCCTCCATCCGCATCGGGCTGTACGACACTCAGAGTTTTTTTTTAAATGGAGTTAAAGGGGCATTTCTTCACCCTACCTTGGCCTCCAGCCTCTTGTCCTGAGCCCAGTCCCTCCCAGCAGCCTCAGACCCAGTACCCTGCCATGCTCCAAAGGCCGTCCTGGGTTTGATGATGGATTTCGCTCCAAGGCGCTCACCCGGCCTCTGCTCCACATGAGCTCAGGGAACACGTCCCAGTATGCAGAGGCAGACCTGCTGGGAGCTCAGCAGCTGCCTGGGATGCATTGTGGCCTGTGGTCTGTGTCAGGCAAAGGGATCCGACCTGCCCTGCACAACGAGCCCAGTGCTGCACTGCCTCCAAACCTTTACTTGCTTGTAAAGCCTTGAGGCAAGGGTTTTCTGCATCTTGTCCTTCCCAGAGTGGTTTTAGGGTAAAAACTGACAGTCCTCCCCAGCCCAACACAGAGCGTCTGGGCAGGACATCCCTCCCCATGCCTGAGCCCCGTGAGGGTGCCAGAGGGCTGAAACAGCTACCTCTTCATGGGTGTCAGGTGACCCAGTCCCATCAACTGAAATGCCACTGGGGGAACACTGTTTTCCTGTCACCCGATCCGTGGCTGCTGGAATGTCCTCCTGGGTACTATATAAGGGTGGGGCCAGGGAGACGCTCGGGGCACTGCCTGTGCAAAGCAGAGCTGGAACACTGTGCCGAGGTCCCTACGGTGAGGCCACAGAGGGAGATGGCTCCGGGCAGGTCACTCTGGGGGAGATGATCTCACCCAGCAAACCCTGATACGGCTAGGGTGGGATAAGGAAGGGTGGGCATTGTTGATCCCATGCTGAGCAAGCCCTGTGCCTCAGTTTCCCTGGGGCAGAAGCAAGGAGACAGGGCAGTATATGATTTGTTGGGGTTGACCAAAGCCATGAAGAGCCACCATGGCACATCATCACCTCTGTCGCCGAATAGGAGGACACCCACGTGAAGCCCCGTCATCATGCACCCTCGTGGCTTCCCCACAAAACCCCTCCTCTCCTTCCAGCCCCTCTACCACCATGGTGGGTCTGAAGCCCCCCGAGGTGCCCCCGACGGCCGCTGTGAAGTTCGTCAGTGCGGGGATGGCTGGCTGCATCGCTGACCTGTGCACCTTTCCCCTGGATACTGCCAAAGTGCGGCTGCAGGTACGATCCAACGGGCCCCCAAAACCCCCTGGGCAAAGGGGGCACCCGGTGACGTGATGGGGGACTCCCCATGCTAGCTCTACCATGGAACAGAAGGTGGGGTGACACGGCTTGGCACCCCACAGATCCAGGGCGAGGTGAGGGTTCCACGGACCATCAACTCCGTGGAGTACCGGGGTGTTTTGGGGACGCTGAGCACCATGGTGAGGATGGAGGGAGCCCGCAGCCTCTACAGCGGGCTGGCAGCCGGGCTGCAGCGCCAGATGAGCTTCGCCTCCATCCGCATCGGGCTGTATGATTCTGTGAAGCAGCTCTACACCCCCAAGGGTGCTGAGAGTGAGTGTACAGGCAGTCTGGGCTTCCCTGCGCCCGCGCTTCCTCATGCACAGCCCCCCGAGATGACCCTCTGTGGAGCACCACAGGCTGCTCACCCCGGGCTCCCTGCAGGGCCAGGAGTGCCAATAGCTGCTCTCTTCCAGACACAGGCATGGCCGCGCGGCTCCTGGCTGGCTGCACCACGGGGGCAGTGGCCGTGGCCTGTGCTCAGCCCACCGACGTGGTCAAGGTCCGGTTCCAGGCCAGTGGGGCCCTGTCAGACAGTGCCCGCCGGTACAGCGGCACCGTGGATGCCTATCGCACCATCGCCAGGGAGGAGGGCATCCGCGGGCTCTGGAGGGGTAGGAGCGGGCGGGGATGGGCGTGGGAAAGGGCTGGGGTGGGAATAGAAATGGAAATGGGGACAAGGATGGGGACAACAGGGCTGGGGCACCTGTCCAGGGTGCTCCAGGAAGGGCTGTGACCAGCATTCCCAAAGCCACCTCCCTTCTGCCCAGGGACGCTGCCCAACATCGCCCGCAATGCCATCATCAACTGCGGGGAGCTCGTCACCTACGACCTCCTCAAGGACGCGCTGCTGCGGGCACAGCTCATGACAGGTGAGCACGGCGCGGGGGGACGTGGCCAGGTGCCGTCCCTGGCCCAGCAACCTCCAACACCCGGCTCTTCCCCACCTTTAGACAACGTCCCGTGCCACTTCGTGGCCGCCTTTGGCGCCGGGTTCTGCGCCACCGTGCTGGCGTCACCGGTGGACGTGGTGAAGACGCGGTACATGAACTCCAGCCCCGGGCAGTACCGTAACGCCCTGAGCTGCCTCCTGGCGCTGCTCATGCAGGACGGCCCCGCCGGCCTCTACAAGGGGTGAGTTGAGCACTTGCAAACTCGCTGCGATGACCGCACGGACCCGCGGCACTGAACCCCCAATATCCCAAGCCGCATGTGGGGCTTTGGGGATGGGCATGTCCCCGGCATGTCCCCTTCAGCGCTGCTTTTGCCGGCACAGCTTCGTCCCGTCCTTCCTGCGGCTGGGCTCCTGGAACGTGGTGATGTTTGTGTCCTACGAGCAGCTGCAGCGCGCCGTGGCGCTGGCGCGGCCGGCCCCGGCCTGAGCCCCTCGGCGCCTCTCGCCGGCCCAGCGAGGCTCAGCATCGATTCTGTGAAATGCCGAAGCGCCGGGGAGCAGCGAAGCCGCGAGCTCGGGGAGGGATCGGAGAGACGGCAGGAGAAAGGATGCTGTTCGAGGAGAAACATGGGAGAACGGAGCTTTACAGAGAAGAGTTTTTAGGGACAAAGGAAAAAATGTTTCTTGGCTTTCCAGCCGGAAAGAGCAGCTCTTCCCAAGGGCAGTGGTGTGGGCAGGCGGGACCAAGCTGAAATTCCCATTATTCCTTACTGGTGCTTCCAATAAACCGCCCCTATGGGGTCCGATCACAGCATGGCTCAGGGTTTCTTTACCTTTTTGGGGTGTTTGGGGTCATTGTTCCAGCTCCACATGTGACACCAGTCAAGCTGATATTCTCTATCGCTTTTGGTGCACTGAACAACTTCCCATTAATCTCCAACCTCTCTTCAGGTCTGACTCAATCACCAACAGCAGCTCCATCTTTTGCTCTGCTAAGGCAGCAGATACTTGACCCACGCCAATCACACTAAAGCCTCAGACGGTCCCTTTTTAGGACATTGAAA
>VZTR01009357.1:8937-19129 GCA_013400775.1 Chaetops frenatus
ACTTCAAGTTTCACATGAAAATAACCTTTCATTTGTATATTATTTCTAAATCACTAATCATACAGACAAGAATACCAAAAAATTTCATATGTTGAAGTCCAATAACCCAAACTTTGAAACTGGATGTTTCACAGGTAAGAAAAGAATATAGATTCTTTTGACCTAATGTACTTAAGCATTTGTTCAAAGGTTATCAATAGTCCTTTTAAAATGTTCTTTCTATCATGTCAAGTCTATCTAATATCTGAAATACAGAGAACCNACCACAGAAATAATCAGCCCGCTCTCGTTTGATGAGAAAGTAAAACAATTCCACACAGTTCAGCTGTTCTGGACATTCCTCCAACTGCAATGGAAACAACTGAGTCAGTGTTGCCACACACTGGGTGGCCTCTGCCTGCACATCCCTGCTCCTTCCCTTGTACCAGCTCTCCTCAGTCCCTGCAAGAAACCAGGGAGAGACAAATGAGCATAAAATTATTGCTACAAAAATTAAAGGGCTTTCTGCTGCTGCACCTCAGCAAACCAGCTTTCCACAGGGTCAGAGGAGTGCAACTGTCAGCACTAGAGGAGGAGTAAAGATAGGCAGCTAAAAGTAATTACTGTGCATGCAATACTGCTTACACTTAACACCAAAAGCATCTTGGAATTATGACTGCAGACATTACATAAAACTCTTACCTGAAAAAAAAATCCATTTAAAATAATATTAGTAATAAAAACTATGGCTCCTGTCAACAATAATCATCAACCACAAAGCCTCTCCAAGCACCAAGAACAGCATTACAACGTGTCAAGGCAGAATTTAAAAAACTGCCCTCCTGTTTTCCATGACACATTAAACACAAAAATCATTGTACTTAACTTTAACAATCTTAATTTCAGAAGTGCCAGAAACAAAAACCTTCTATAATGTGTTATTACACTAAGAAACCAGCTTAAGATGTATTTTTTAGCCTCATCAACCTTTGTCTTCTCCCTCTTTAACCAGACCTTTTGTCACCCATGCTTAGCATAAGAAAAAAAATTTGATCTCCTGACTCACAAATTGCTTCCAACACAATCATATTTTTCAGCATGTAGCTTCTTTCCCATGTTCTCATATAAATATAACAATATTAAGAATGAAGAAAAATGTCTTAAATTTCATTAGTCTTAACTGTCTTTCCTATTTATTCAGTCAATCATGAATAATAGCTCCTTGTCTAATCCTCTCAAATCATCTTTCCTAAAAAGCTCGTGAAAATGGACTAGTGCACAGCTGATTATTTCTCTTAGTCTATTGTATCAAAAGGTGATAGGTGGAGAATTTTAACCAAAGGCCTTTTATTAAAACAAAAAAAAAAAATCCCTTCAGGTCTCAACTTAAGATGGAAGGGCAGAGCAAAAATAACATCATAATATCACAAGAAAAAGAAAAACCACAAGGTAACCATAGCTTCAACCATTCAACACCCTTATGGAGATGATGTCTTTCTCCTCCTTAAAAGAGTCTGAAAGTCAATACAGATCACAAAGTACAAGCCCAACACAAAACTTCAGGAATTTAGTACCTGCAATTTGCTACATTTGCTAGACTTCTAGTCTTTATTTACGGTAGGTTGCAAAACTCCTGCAATAATCTGAAGTGACAAAGATATAAGCAGAAGGACTAGATGCAGAGGACAACCACTATCCTTTTTGAAAGGAGAAGGAAGAAATATTGAGGGGATAACAATTTTTTTTAATATTTGGGACATTATAAGCTTCTCAAGGTTAAAAACTCAAGACTATTTTTTAATTCAGGCAATAAAGTTTTACCATTTCATCTGTCAATTTTTGAGCTAAATATTAAGTGTTTTATCTGGACTAATATGTAATCAGTTTATTTTGTCCAAATAAAAATAAGTTAGGAAAAGCTTATTAAATATATTGTTCAAATTCCGTGGAAAGTGCAGAAACTCTTATTATCACCATGCTAAAAGAAACATAGCTCTGACTTCACAACAGAAGAAACAGAAGAATGGCAGAATTCCACAACAAATGTACAGTCTAGATCTCATAATAAACAAGAGCATCATAAAAATCTGACCTTTACTTCCATATATAGACATTTACTATTTAGCAGTTTAACATAATGTTTGCAGCTATAAAAAAAACTACAGATTTCTCTTTGCCCAACACCAGAAAAAGCTCAATTACTGCAGCTGAAGTCTAACATTCCACAGGTAATAATCAAGGAAATTTAAGTGTTACCAGCTTTTTGAACACTGGTTACAGGACTCACCATTGCAAAAGAGAAGATTAGGCACTACTGATAAGACACACACCCCTGCCACACATACACAATTCAGGAGATTACTGTGGCACATTAACTTTACTGGAAAGTTTAAGAAAATGGAAGTGCAAGTTCATGCCTGACTAAACATGAAACCTCCTCCTCAGCATGCCATCAACTGCAGCATCAATATATGGGGTGTATTAGCTACAAACATAAAGCAAGAAGTAACACAGACCAGCGCCACTGCTCCCGTGACAGCTACAGTTCCTCCACTACCAGACTATGCTATTCAAAGTATTTTTTGTAAAAGTTTTAACTTTTTTCTGATCTAGATATAACTGAGTCCCTCAGGAAATTACTTGCTTGTCATCATCCCAACACTGTATGTACCTCCATTCTTAGACAGCTAAGAACCATCACATCAGACAGAAACTTCACACAAAGTTTCTAAATCCTTTCTGTTCCAATGCTGATCCACCTACTGAAGTCTCAGGGTTCCCATTATAACTTTTTCCCTCAAAGTCTTTGAATAGGATTCTAAATATTTTCCTTTGGTTTTCTTTACCACTTGGGATAGAACTGACCTCTTGCCCTAAAGGGGGCAACAGGCTGCATTTCATATGTATTAAATATCCAGTTTTACTAGTCAGAGTAGTCTCCAGCTATGTCTGTCATCATGGGGGGAGAAATAGGAAAAAAATCCCTATGACTGGTAAAGGAAACATTGTCTTTCCACATATCTCATCTGGCAGAAAGGAGAGGAAGAAATAGTAAAATATTCTGCTAATATAGACCTTTCTTTATTATTCTCATTGCTGCATACTCTTTCTGATGCTCATGCAGGCAGAGGAGGAAGGCCTGCTGCAAATCTTGGCTCCTTCATAACTTCAGCTACGAGCTGAGAAAAGAATTCACCCTCTACCTTGCGATAAAAAGCAGACTCCAGGAATCTCTAATTATAATTATTGTGGGAGTGTGGTCAGGAAGATAATAAATCAGATTGCCATATCAAAGGTGTACAAAGAGGGGGGAAGTGGGAGGAAAACAGGAGTCAGGCTGCTGTAACAGAAGTAAAAATTCTCAGGGTATGGAAGCGAGGAAGGCAGGGAAGGCAAGATAACAGCCACAAATTTATTTTCAACCAGAAAGAAAACAAAATATTTGGCTACAAATTCCTTACAATACAGCCAGGATGCAAACATACAAATAAACAACTCTCCAACTAATGCCTAAATCTAGTTTCCCAGAACTGCATTTTTATAATAAGATATTTTGTCTTTGGTAGGCTGCCTTGCTGGATTACATAGGGTGCTTATTTACACTGCAGTTACGTGTTAATGATATAATCAGAACAAACTGAAGAAAGCTTCAAATCTGATGAAACTCAAACTCTTTCAAGGTTTCCTGTGAGGCTTCTGTGCATAACTGAACTAGAACTTAAGACGTCTGTGTTCGATTCCTAGTCCCAGACACACACTTCTTTTGAGACCCTACATGCATGTGCATGCGACATCATGTATCTGTATTTGCTTATATGAAAGACTTCTTTCAAGCAGAATCGAACATTTCATTCAGCTGTGAATGCACACAAAAGATTATTCACACGAAATGCTTTATGTAGTATGATTATCAGGATTAGGATTGAAATTTTTAGCATGTCCATCTTCATGCCTTCATTTACAAAGAAAAGACATTCTAATGGAACACACCACATTCCTTCAATCATAAGATGCATGAACTTGTATGTTAGACACACAACTGTATAAATTTACATATGGAAAGTACTGATATGTGTTAACAAAAATTTACATGGTAAAGGACAACCAAGTTACTTTGGTTTCACATTTCTGGGAGAAACAAACAAAAAAAAATAAAAGGCAAACCACCAAACTAATTTTAACTGTCAAATTAGTCATTATTCCCATGCAGGTGCAGTGAATTTGTAACAAAAGCAAATACAACAGGCTTAGCCCAATCCAAAAGGTGTTTCACATATGTGAGCCATAACCTGGCACAACTTGGAAATGCAGTCATGAATCTGAGATCTTCAATGCAAGAAAATTACTGAGTAGCTGTAGAAATCTCCAGTTTTATCGAAAACCAGTGAAAAGTTGCAGATACTGAGTGATGAGGGAAACACAGAAAACAAGAAGCCAATGGTCACTAACATAAAAGAGAACTGTTCTAACAAATCACCATTCTATTACCAGAATTTTTTTCCACTACAGGTTTTTCAGGAAACAGAAGAACTGGAGAAATCAAGATTCACAATGGAGATGACCTTAGCATTGTTTTCCACACACCAAAACTGTAGAACAGACATGTCAGAAAAATTACATTATTTTTATGGTATGTTATTAACTCAAAACTGAGCTTATTACCACATTGACTCGGAATTAACCCAGTTGGGATACTGTTGCTTTTCTCAAGCAACCTAGAAAAACAGACTTACCCAGCAAATAGGGTTTTTTTTCAGGAAAGCTGCTGAAACAGACAACCCAAAGAAAACACTCCGAATTTCAACCTGTATTTGCATGCTATTACTACATAATTAGTTCATATAGAATATTGACTATTCATATACTAATGCTGACTTCTTGTAGAATTGTTTTATGGTTAAAATTCAACATTTCCCAACTCGGGCACTTAGCTATAATCTCTCTTTTCAGATCAATTTCTCTTTAAAGATAGCATCTAAAAATTGAAGTTCATACAAAGCACAAAACATACTATTACACAATCTGGACAAAAAAGAATTGATTTGTGGTGATTTAAGACTATCTAATTAATGGGAACTTAAAACTATTATTCTGTTTAGATCTTACATAGACAATTATAGGCCACAAAATAAGCTGCTATGACTTTCTTGCTGAATGAAGTACCAGTGTTGCTTTACACTAGAACATACGAAGAAGTTAATTGGCCATAAAACTCAGGGCATTTTAAAAATGAGCTGCCACATAAAATTACTGTAGTGCATGAAAGCCTCAATCAGAACTTGTCTGTGCTGTGCGTAGAGTCAGCGTCAGTCTCTCCCTCTCATATGAATAGATGCAATCTCAGCAACCAGACACAATAAATACAAGATGAAGGGAATGGCAAGCATAGCAGCAACACAGAATTAATTCCAGAGGCTAGGAATCACAACATGAAAATTATTTCATTATTTTAACTCATTAATTATTCATGCAGTAGAGATACAGGAAGTGGCAGGAGAAATCTAATGAAAAAGCCAGCAATTGAGAAGCACTGATGAAGAGAATTAAAAAGGTACAGAAGAAAAGTTATGAAAAATGGTGGATGAGAAAAGAAAGGGGTTTAGGGCAAGGTTTCACATTCAGTAGTAGGGCCAGCGTAAGGCATTCCTTCTGCTTCTCCACTGCTTGTTACTCCTGGTCTAGCATTGCTGCTTCCTCCTTACAAACAGTCACAATCATTTATGAAACTGTACTATGAGTCAGCCAAGGCTGAAAAATAACCTGCTCAAAANAGACAAGAGATGAGCAAGGAGAAGAAATGAGCAGCTACAAGGGAAAAATAGGCCATGTCAACACTTCTCTCAGCAAAAAGGTGCAACGATGGGATTAGAGACCAATGTCTATGTCCAGACCATATAAATACACCTCTCAACTGCATCTTTTAACTTATCATGCTCTGTGAAGAGCAAAACATGTTTGGATCACATCAGGTGACAGTGACAAGAAGAAATACACAGCAAAAGGTGGCCTAAGCACTTTGCTAGTGTTGGGAAAGAGGAAGTATACACCTTTCACTGAAGAATCAACTAATGCAGTGTATTTCCAGTTGCTCTTAGTGACTTTTTCCCCCACTTCAGTCCCTCAAGTCAAATCTGGGATTCCATGAGTGTGATCTACAGTCTATTGCTCAGGTATGAGTGTCACCAAGTATGAGAGTCACCAAGTATGAGACTACATTGCTTAAATGCATGAAATGGAGAAGTCATGAAGAAGGATCATGAACCAGGCTATCAAATACCATTATACTGGACAGGTACTGACAGATACCAGGACATGGTACTGTCTGGTACACAGTAGTACTTGGTACTTCAGGTGGAGACAGTGCCTACATTTCCAGGATTCAAATGGAGTATTCTATTATTTGCTCCATTCCCTCTTCATGCCATTTCCTGATTAGGAGACATCTTTCTTTATCATCTTCCATCTCGATCATTTAAAGACAGAAAGGCTAAAGCTAGATCTTTACTTCTATTCAGACCCTGCTACTAGACACCACTGATGCCGTTTTTGGGCAATCTGAAGAGACTGCAGAACCAGTTATGAAGTAGCGAGATGGAAATTAATCTAAAATAGCAGATTAGGCCAAAGTTTTCTTACTCATTTGTTATATATTTATGTCAATTCAACATGGGGTGAGGGGGAGTGCAACACAGGACGATATAAAAGTAGCTCACAGCTACGTTTGTGAAGTGATTTTCATTATAAACCCTTATTCATAAAAACGCAGACTAAGAATTTTCACAATAAGTAAGTACAGTTCTAGAAACTTTTTTACTATTAACAACACAAGCTAAAAGCCAGATGAGGCAAGAAATCAAAAATTGTTCTCTGAAAGCTCAGCTTTAACTTGAAAAACGTAATTTTGCAATATTTGGAATGAACACCCTGAATGTATGATCCAAGGTAATAGTTAACATCCTACTGATCTCACAGTGAACCTAAATTCAAATCTCATCAATGTGTGTCTTGGTAACTTCAACACTTACACATTCAAATAGCCTTAAAAACAGCTTTTAACACTAGCACTTAAAATTACTTCATATTTAAAGACAATTATTAACTGAAACATTTGTATATACCCATATAACATCAGCTTTTCACCTGACTGGACTTGAACAATAAATATGACAAATAACCTCCAGATGTCACCTTTATTATTTTTGTTGTAAAAACGTCAAAATTTATCAAAAATTGAGACTATAGGGGAATAATTCATACATAAAAGAAAACTACACAGAAAAAGGAATAAGCCTTTCTCTGCACTTATTTGGTATAGCAAAAGGTGCAAATCACAGCAAAGAACACTTAATTTCAGTGTTAAGAAAGAATTGTTTTATGACATGAACAGTTAAGCACTATTAAGGACAACTGACTAGTGAGATTGCATAATTTCTATTATTTAAGGCTTTTATGAATTTCAAAAGCCTAGTGGCACCATCTTTTCCTTTAAATCAGTTCTGACAAACTTCACTAAGCCTATTTTATTCAAAGTGATGGCAGGAAGCTACCAAGTTTCCTGCTTGTGTTAGTTTTCTGCTGTTTTAGTAAGCGGAATGAGCCAACACCTGACAAGCATCAGAGATGGCATAAAGGAAGCAGTAATAACACGTGCCCAATGTCAGGGCTTTTAACCTTCAGCAATAATGAGTTATGTCAACTCACTTCATCTCATAAGACTATATCTTGAAAAATAGATTAAGCAAACAGATTAGACAAACATCTGCCAATAATGCTGTAAATACGATTTATCCTTCCTGGGGCTGAGAGGAGTAGACCAGAATCCTTTAGGTCATTTCCAGCACCACTTTATTTAGAGTTTAAAAAAGCAACATGCAGCCCATTTTGAACCCATATAGAGAAACTTTAACAAAACTGAAATTATACTTAATATATTAAGAGATAAATATCTGCCTGCTTAGGACTGTCACAATTAAATGGTATATCTAATGTAGTGTGCATTTATCTATGTATGTTTCCTATGCAAAATTCCTTCTTGCTGGAAGGATAAGCCTAAAACATCTTATGACTCAATCATGACACTTTTAATCTCCAAGTGGAAATGTAATTTTCAAGACCTTGAATTTTTCAAGAAAATCTGCTAAATGCATATTAGTTTAAAATGCTGGCTGTACATACTGGGTCCTTAGGTACACATCTCCAGTGTTTTACTCCTATTGTTCAAAGCTAGCTGAAGCAGAAGACTAAAAATGACAAACTGATTTGGGTTCAGCTCTGTTTGAACAGGAATGAAATGGGAATGTTTTACAAGAGACTTGCAAGGTGAAGTTAAGTTCAGGAGTTACACAGAATCACTAATCTCACACTGCTGATGTTTCTTTGGTGATGTTTAAGGCGATTATTTACACCAACCTGTGATTGCAGGTCTGATAGACCTAGTCACATTCTATTGTTTGCAGGAGACTTCAGGGAAAACGGGGAAAAAAAGCTAAAGCTGTACTCTAATCAGATGTCCGAAAACAGCATTTAAATATCCTAATTCCTTTTTATTAATGCATAAACTTAGTAAGTTGGTTTATGCAGACAAAATACTACTTGGTCAAGCTTGAAAGTTAGGGGAAAAAACACTTTAAATGTCAATACTATATTTAATTTGGTAAGCTTGTATACACTTCATGCATCACCTGTTCCGGAGACCATACAGAAAAGAATACAGTGTATCACCTTGACCATTCTGCCTATTCCTTGTCAGAAAACCACGAATGCTTCAAACAAGGGATACTCTTGTCTCATCTGCACAGAACAAAGCGTACTATATTAGGTTGGACTTACAAGACTACTTATACATATGGAAAAGTCACCATCACCAAATACAGCTCAGAAAAATCAGTACAAATGGAAAAGATTCTAACCCAGTTGCTACATGGAAAACTGATTTGCCATAAACCCAAAGTTTTTGTCAATTATTACATTTATGCTCAGGGAAGGAAGCATTGTCAACATCTTCATTTGCTTGCTAATGATTATTTCCACGTGCATTCAAGTTCCTAGTCCTTAACACAGTATTTTGTTGATTTTTCCTGACCAGACATACATGTGCCTAATGCTCACACACACAGCTTTACAGCTACCAAACAGAAGACAAAGCCAAAAGCAACTGGCAGCTCTGTACTTTCTACAAAGATGCATGTGTAGCACAGAAGTCGTGAAAAAGGTAGAATAACTTAATAAGATACACCAAAAATGTACAGAACAAAAAATTATTACTACACATGCAGAGAGCAGAGACATCTTCTCTAAGGACAACATACTTCACAGCACTTAAACAGACCTTTCAATCTCGACATAGGAAATCCCTCGAAGCCAAAACGGGCAGACTCCCCACCAAAACATATGCTTTCGACCATAATTCCAGATTTTCTCCAGAGACTTTCACCAGAATATAATTTTATCACTGGGTGCTGGGAAACCATACTAACGCAAATCCAGAAATTCAGGGCAGTGTTCACAAGAAAAACCTGCCTTTTGTCCTGATAGTTATAATGACCTTTTCCACAGCATTTCCAACACGATCAGATGAAACAAAATACAGTACAGTTCACATTGTGACTGATGTAATAAGGGCTGGGAACAATACCGTGGAAACGAAAAACCCAAGGATCTTTGTATCCTTCTAGACAGATTGCCAAGTCTCAATAGTTGGAGGGAGAAAAAGCAGAGCATCCCAAATAAAACACTGCAGTGCATGTTCACCATTTCAGTAAAGTCGCTGCAGCTTTTGGCAACCCCATAGGAAATCTGGACCCTTCAAAGAAAGTGCAGGCTAATAAAAGAGCTAAAAAACAGCCCCAGCTTAAAAATTACAGGAAAAACAAATAACTCACTGTGTGGAAATAAACCTCAAGGAGTTCACCGCTCGCATCGCAAGCGAAGCTAGATGGATAACCTCGGCAATAACGAGTCATAAAAATATTAAATGCTGTATTTTTTCGCCACCGCCGCCGGTATTCAGGAGCAGGCGGGCAAGGGCGGCGGGCCCGGCGGCAGTGCCTACCTGCGAGAGCTGCCGGGGGTTGGGGCAGCCGAAGAGCGCGGAGCTGGAGCTGAAGCTGATGGCCCCTCTGCGGCTGAGGACGTGCTGCGGCACCGGCCTGTCCAGCGGCAGCACGGGCAGCTGGTAACATACTTCCATTGACGAAGCCTCCGTGCGCCGGCC
>VZTR01009361.1:0-14984 GCA_013400775.1 Chaetops frenatus
AGAAAACACACCACAACACCAGGTGGAAATGTTAGTTTTGCTTGAAACTCCTCGCTATTTGCTAGTGTTTCCCAGTGAGATTGTATTTTGATTCAGAGATGTTGCAGAAATTTTAAGGCATTGCTAACAGCAGCTGTGTGTATAGGAATACCCTTCTTTTTTGCAGCCTGTAGTATTCCCTGCAGATGTGCTTTGATCTGGGTCTCACCTCCTTACACACTGAAGCTGTAGTTTGGGAAGGAAATAAAGTTTTAAAATTTTCCATTGAGATATTTCCCTGTTTTCTTGCAAATCAAGTAGGTGATAGCAATAAATAATAGCATCTTTGTCATGTCCAGAACATCACTGACTTTCTTGCTTGTGTATCAAAATCAGCCCATCAAACAGTAGCATCCTGATGCTTCTGCTGAGAGCAAGATTTAAGTTCAGACTCCAGGGATACCACAGCGTAAAATTAAATTTATAACATCAAACAATCAGGAGAAATAGAAGGATGGATCTGTGGGCATATAGGTTGTTTGTAATAAAGCTAACATACAGAGAAAGTATTCTAAGTGCTCTTCCACACTTTTTTCCCAATTAAGTTCCTTAATCTAAATCTGGGTTGTATTCAGTGCTTAACACAACCACACAGAGTTTAACAGGATTACACCAGCAATTTCTTCCTAGAGAAGAGGGTAATTGACAAAAAATATATTCATGCAAATTTATAGTTTCCTGCCTGCAAAATGCCCTGAGTTCCTCCAGTAGTACCTGTATCAGAGCAAAATATTGTCATTTACTACACTCTGGGGAACACTGTAATTCAGAAGAAAGCTGAGCACTAATTGCCAAACTACCAAAACTTACTGCACCTGCTTTTTTGTTCCTGTCTCTAGCAGCACTTGCATGGTCACATCTATGTTCAGTCTCTCTCTTATCCATCATTTTGACAGCAGAGCAAGAAATCTGAAGTAAAATTGAATGATGCCTCTATGTATTGGGTCTTTTTTCCACAGTTACTCAATAGGTGTTAAGCATTGCAGTAGCATCAGTTTAGCAACCTGTTCAAGACTACATGGGTCTCGATATGTTTCTGTGCTTAAATGTTCCTGAGCCACCAGAATTTTACACTACAGGTAGGTGTGAGTGTGAGCAATTGCAACAAGGAGAGGAAGGCTGTAAATACCCGCAGTTTGGCACACAGAAAGATATATTTCCTTTTGCAACTCTTTCTATTGCCACGTCCTCAATTTTCTAATAAAGCCTGCTTGGCTTGTTCTGACATCAGAAGTTTGGTTGGATGGGGGACTTTCTCTCTGAGTGCAAAATGCAGGACCAAGTGCAACCCTTGGAGATCTGGCAAGGCAGAGGCAGCTTGATCCATATGGATCTTTCTTATATGAGACCCTGGAACTGTTATTCAAAAAGAGTATATGCTGATCCACCTACAAAGCACTAGGTCAGTTGGAGGCAATCTCAGCCTTCGTGAGTGATGGCTACAAGTTCTGGCTAGGTGTGGAGAGTGCTCATTCATGTGAGAAGGCTTGTGTTACAATGAACACACCACAAAGACATGCTTGGGGCCACCAAAGACTGGAGGACGTCAGAGGCAGAGCCTTCACCTGCTGTGCTTGTATGCCGTGGCAGACAACAGTTTTGAATAGAGGAAAAGTGATGGCAGTGAGAAGGGGGAAAGGTGGGAGAGGGAGTCATCTCCAGATGAGGTGTGAAATATGTAATGGAGGTGGAGCAGCTTCAGAGAAGCAGAGTAATCCTCTGCCATCAAAACAGAATAGGCAAGATTCATGGGGTACTCTGCCTGAGAATTCAGTGCCCACAGCAAAGAGGTGACTGTTAAAAGAGCTCCTGGATCTCTCTAACATGAAAGTATACAGAACAGGGACTGCTTGTGGAAACAGAGTTAACAGAGGAAATGTTTAGAACAAGGGTTTGACTTAGTCCTACAACTGAGAAGCCTCTACTTTTATTATAGAAAGTAAAAAATCTGCAGGAGGAGGATATGGAAACTGACAGATGCAGGTGATCGATCTGAGGGCTGAATGATACAGGCAAACGTAGTGGGGAAGTTAACATATTCGAGGCCTGTGATACAGCCTACTGCCCTTGACAGGGGGTGTTGGGACTAGATGCTCTTTGGGGTCCATTCCGAGCCCTTAACATTATAGGTTTTTAAGATTTTAATAGTCTGGCAGAGGCACTGAATCAGCCATCTCCAAGGCAGGGATACCTTGGAGTGCAGAGCACATACAAGGGTGGGAGGAGGTTCTTTGGCGGGCTTGCTTCAGCCTGCTCCAGTCCCACAGGATGCCATGCCAGCTGCAGGAAATTTACTACTAACAGAGGCTATGGAAAAAAGAATGAGTGTTTGCAAAAGCTATGAGGTCGCCTGGGGCACTCCATTGTACAAAAAACTGTCTTCACTCTACCCACTCCTCCCCCTCAAAATGGGGTTTATTACAAGACTGCTGTTGTCCTTTAATGTTGTAGGAATCTTACCTTTAACAGATTGGTAACATTGCATACAAAGAGACAAAGCACACTCAGGAAAAAGAAGTATGGAGTGATGTCTGTCCAAGTATTACAGCTGTAAAGCTCAAAGTGATTTCACAGGTTTATGCTGAAGATTTATATGTTTAGAGTTTTGCTAGTTTTTATTAGTTTACTAATAAAAGTTTTCACTTTGAGAAATAAGAAAAACCCCAAACCCTCTGTGTTCCTGCACAACTCATCTGTAAGGACTGTGTGAGACTTTCAGTGATAGATGCTGAAAGCAGTGTCTCAGCTGCCGGGTATCCCCATGATACTTTGAAAGGAATGAAACCTCAGTACTCAGCACTCATGGATATCCCAATAAGACACCTCTGCTTGAGCACCTCAAACCATCCTGGTTTCAAATGCAATCCAGAGACTCTGGGAAACTTGCACACCATGGTTTTTGAGTTGCAAATGTGTATTCATGTGGCTTCCTCCTCCCCCTTCTCTCAAGAGTCACTTGTAATAATTAAACAGTCAGATCCTCCTTGAAATAAATGAAACCCAGGGAATTTACTCCCTTGCGTGCACTGTGCATTATTTGAGGGGCATAGGCTTGCTAGCTGCAGGGCTTTGTTGGTATCTCCAATGCTGCCCCACTCCATCTGCTGTTTCCTGTTAGGTGTAGCCTGTCACTGGGAGGGTGCTTTTCCCTATTTCAGTATTCCTCCCACAGAAGATGATTCAGGACCACCTCTGCTCTACAAGTGACAATGGACTTTATACTTTTGCACGTGGAGCACTGTGAGGAAACAGAAACAGCCAGCTGTGAGGTGATCCCACTGTCCCTTGACATCCTTATATGGCAGCTGAGAGACTTGGGGAGAAAAGTACCTGAATTTGGCTGTGTCTAAGTATGAAGTCGGTGATGGTGTTGACCCTTGTACTCAGCTAAACCAGCCGGTAAATTGTACTGGTTCCTTCATACCTTAGTTTCTAAACTGATGATGTTCCCAGTTTGAAACCTGAAGGCTTGGGAAAGGATTTAGGTTCAGGAAATCTTGCTTATCATGCACAATGCATTGAAATTCTACAGTTCTTCCTCCCAGGAGGATCAAAGCCTTTTTCTTGGATAAAAACAATTTTCTCAAGTGTAAGAGGTGGGAAATTGCTGAAAAAAGTGATTATCTAGATAATAACTATGCAAAAATATGTTCACTGTAGTAAAAAGAAATCCCTCACTCCTCCCAAGATCCAAAATTGGTGTGAAGAGCATGGTATACTAAGCAATTGTCTCTAGGAAAATATCAATGGGCAAAGTTACTTGTGTGTTACAAATGAGGCAGTAATTAAGAGTACATATTCCAGTCTTCATGGCCCTTCCACTTCCATGATTTTCACTGTCTCTGTGTGTCTTCAGTTTAATAATTCACTTCCATCAGAGCCAAACTTGGCTGGTAAGAAATTCAAAACAGAAAAAAAAAAAACATTGTGAAAGGGGATAAAATCTTCAAAGGCAGCTTCAGTGCTTAGTGATTCTGGACCAGAAATACAGCAAGGTTTAACTATTTCCTTGTGGATTGCCTTTGGTCTCATCTGTTAGGGTTTATGTACATAAACTTCCAGGCCTTCAGTGTCTGTGTGAGACCATTGTTCAAAACTTTTGAAATCCGTGGCACAAACTAGTTGGGATGCCTCCCCTTCTCTGTTTCAGTCCCTTGAATATTTCAGTGCAAATTGTTCTGAAAGGAAAAGTGACATCATCACTACCAGTTTAATAAAAATGAACTGAGATTGGAAAATTCTACGTGCTTAGCTGCAGGTATAGACCTGATTTCACACATACCTGTTGGATATCGACTAACCACAGGAGTCCTTCTGAAGATGACACTGTCTTCAGAAAACTTTACAGTCCTTCGAGTTACAAATCTAAACACTTTTTTTTGACAGCTTGCCAAGAATAAGCCATTCCTAGGGCCTTAAGTATCTTTGTGTGTTTAGTGTCCATCACCACCCAAGAGTGTTCTCATGGCCTTGTTTGGCCTCTCAAGCAATCCAGGGAGAAAACATTTTAGTAATCTGGAGAATCACTGTACTTTGAATGCAGAATAAGCTTGGACAGTGGACAGTTTGCATTTTTTTCTGTATCTCTTTTACTGTTTCCTAAGGTTAGAGACATACAGAGTTCCCAGGCCGAGTTTCAACAGGGTGTGCAGCACCAGTACTGTGGTAAAATTCCAGGTGATGGGAATGCTGCAGTGCTGGGAGGCAACTCTTCATGTGGCCCCAGAGGAAGTGTTTCCTGCAGCTGTCAGACCTCAGGTGTGAGACTTATAGCCCTCTTCCTACTTAGGTATGGAAAGAAGGATGTGAATTTTCAAATTTCCTAGTGCAAAGGACCCTCTGGGAGTGTCAAATAAAGCCATCAGGTGGTGAGTACTCTGGTAAAGTCAGTTGCAGCGTTGTGAAGGATCATCCCACGTGAGGGCAGAACACATTCTGATTAATGCAGTGGATGGTGTGTCTTACAAGGCAGCACAGGATGGACAGGCTTTTAGAAGAGCCTCTGGTCTGCATTCCCACGTATTACTCTCAGAACAGCATTTACTCTGCAAATCTGAACAGCCTAGAAATTACTTACTTCTGACCTCTCTGAGAAATCGTGCTTGAAAATGAACTGGGCCAATCTTGTTAACTCTTCGGCTGCTATTGTGCATCTGCAATGCAGAGTGAAAGCAAGTTAGGTCTTTCTGAATTTTTTTTTTTTGTTGTTGTTGTTGTTGTTGTTGTTGTTGTTGTTGTTGTTGTAGTTGTTGTTGTTTTTCTCCTTTCAAGCGCGTAACTTACCCCAGGATAGGAGTTTTTGGCATTTTAGGTTACAAGAATGTGCCTGGCGTTGTGGGACCCCTTGCTAACATCTGGTACCAATGTTATTTTATTGACAGAAGTATTGAATCAGCGACTGTACAGTGCTATACTTGTAGTTAAGAAGCTATCACAAATAACTTATCGCATAGAAAATTTGCATAGGAATGTCCACCACTGGGGTGAAGATTAATTCCACTACAAAGGATGTTTGGCTGAGTAAGAGCCCAAAACAGAAGACAGGGCAGATTGGAAAGGGAAAGTACTGAAGAGAGGAGATCTGGAAGTGTGCTGGACCCTCATCAGCTCTGCTACAGCCAGTCAGCAGAAGCCTCGTGCAGTGGAACAATTACCTTAGCAAGGATGACACGTTTGTCTGGAGAGGAGGGATGATATGGAGTTGAAAGAGGCTGCTGCTGCCCCAGAGAGGCAACATGGACAGAATGGATGAAGAGTTTGAAGAGGGTTGGCCTCTGGCCCTCCTGGGGAAGGTGTTTCTGTGAGTGAAGTGTGGTACTACAGTCCAGGGAGGCAAAAACAGAGCAGCTGCCAAGTCCCAGCTGGAAGAGCGTGGGTCACACTATTTCCCAGATAAAAGTACTCTCAGAATTTGCTTGGATGTGTCTGCATAGCCTTCCATCATTGTTGCCTCTGAAGAAACCTTCTGAAGAAGCAGGCATTGGAATGCAGACATCTCTGTACCACTAAAATATGTCCACACTCAGAGGTCATTGTGCACTGGAGGGGATCTAAATTCCAACCAAAGAACAGAGAGTAGATTGGGTGCACAGCAAAAAAAAAGGATTGTGCCTTGACCTCACAGCACATTCCCTCATTTGTACAGAATACTCTTACAGTCAGGCAGTAGTAACTAAAAAGCCCCCGATACAAGAAAATTTGGATAGTGACTGGAAGAATTTCTTTAAACTTCTATCAGCGTGTTTAATTCTCATCCCCACTGTTCAGCTGGGAACCTCAGTCGTGATCTCACAGTAAAGAAAGGAGCTGGCTTCTTACTGTGAAGGTTAATAATTACATGCTTCTGAAGTCAATGTTCTTTTACTTCACCTGGGTCACCATGCAACTATTTGAGTTTTCTCAGGTGGGAGGAGATGGGTTTAGCTGTAAGAGGGTCAATGAGAAAAATTAAAAATGGCCTATTGCCTCTTTTCCAAACTTTAGATTAACTCTTTGTCCTAACTCCATGTTTTTCAGGATTTGGGCTTGTGTTTTTGTTTGATTTGTTTTTAAGCTAGTTGCTGTATGCTCTAAATATTGCAATGGGGTGTTTGTGGTGTAGGAGGTAGATTTCTGTTACTGGAAACTCCAGAGATAATCCTTGTGAGGCCAGTATTTTTCAAAATTCAGGACAGTCAGCAAACCAGAATGTCATCTGCCCAGTCATTTTCAAGTACTGAAAAATTAATATAGTTTTATCACTGCATCTTATCTTGCCCTCTGCATCCTTTCTGAGACCTATCAAATGGAATATATATTATTTATGCATTTATTTTATTTTTACAGTGCATGCTTTTATCATCACTTTTTTCAGGTTAGCCCTGCTTTATGTTACCTGAGTAACAAAAAGGAATACTTCTAATTTTGTCCTCTTGGAGGTTACCTTGCTCTATCCAGCTGCATTAGACTCATTGATGTGAACTTCAGGAAAAAAAATATGGTCATATGTAGAGGGCCCATGTGAGATCTGGTATATGTTGTACACAGTGAGAAACCATTGCTTCTGCAAGGATTATGAGGAGGGAAAGGATGATTGCATGTGATGGGCAGAAATATAATGGAGGTATTTCCTTCCCAAACGTGTGCTCTGACTGCTTCCCCCCACTGGTGTCCCATGGAGTTCAGCTTAGTATCCATCTGGACTGTTGAAAATTACCAGAGGCCTTAGAACTATGAGGAGCAAGTGAAATTCCTGAGGCTACATGTTTTCCTGTTCCATACTCTTCAAGAGGAAGGGAGAAACATAATTTGATAATCAGCATGATCAGTCAATAAAGAGAGTGGTTATGAAGAGGGAAAGAGAACTGTCCTAATGGCTCAGTGGAAACAGTATGTACAAATAACCAATAATGAAGAAACCAAGTATTTTGAAATCTCAGAGAGGATATAGCCCATTGGGGCTTTTTATTATAGTGCATTGTGGCACAGCTCCTTTGTGTATACAGAAGAAGTAGATCCAAAGAATGGGTTTATTTTCCATGGGCATTTCAAGAGAATTCAAATACTGAATGTGCTGTCATCTGACAGACTGTACCTGCAGGCTGGACAGGAGCTGTGTTCAGAGCTGATAGGGGAAAATCTTCCAACAGCAATCCTTTCTTGTTTGAGCTCTGGTTCCTATGAAAAGTGGGGCATATCACAAGATGTATCCCTTGTTTCTGAGTCAAGCAGCCCCATTTCAGGTAGAAAGGTACACAGTCTTGTGCTTGTAAAGGGTGTTGCATCTCAATGCATTTGCAAGTACTTGTGCTTGTGAAAGAATTATATACAATATATGAAAGCAAATCCAAATAGCAATACAGTAACAGGTTTGGCCGTATGGGAGAAATGTATTCTTGTTCCAATGGCACCCCAGTGTGAATAAATTGTATCCGTTTTAAACATTCATGCAGCAGGGATCCTGATTCCACCCTTCTGCTTTGGGGCAAGAGATTTTCAAAGGATTCATCACCTCTACAGTTTCATTGAGAAAGGGGTGCTGACAGAATAAGAACGGTCTTACCATTCATGAAGTAACTAATTCTGCCTCTCCTTTGCTAGCAGTGCTTCTGCAGGCTTAAAGGAGCAGCACTACCAACACAATTGCTTTTCAAAAATACACAAAAATGGGTAAAGTATCAGCTTTTAAGGCTTCTTTTAGCTGCTCCAAACTCTCACACTTGCTTTTCAACACCACTTTCTCTATGGCTATGGGACTATTTACTAGACTCCCTTATGTAAAATGCAATCATAGCTATCGCTACTGACACAAGCACAGGAATTCCCCAAATTTATTCTTCAGTGTCTAATATTGGCACATGTGGAAAACAAACAAACAAACAAAACAAAACAAAACAAAACAAAACAAAACAAAAAAAAAAAAAACCACACATTTCGTTATGATGTTGATGATGTACAGTGATGTTTGGCATTATGGGGTTTTTTGTTGCATAGTGTTTAAAACGGTTTTTTTTCTTCTTTTTTAAGATTTATTATAGTGGGTACTGATACCTCAAATAATAGACTGATGGCTGTGCAGAGATTTCTAGAGCAAGGCAAATGTTTAACAACAATAAGTATTACAGCAGGCATTCCTTTATAGGCAGAAGAAAAAGCATTCAGCATTGAGCTGATACAAATCTGATGGCAACAAATACCTAGTCATGGCAATAATATATGCTAGAGTGCTGTGGGGTGTCCTCATAATTCATTTTATGATTAATAAACTCGTTGCAGATCTTGACACAGCTGTTATGGCTTCTTGTTGTTTCACCCATTATCTCTGAGAAAGTCCTCAGCTCTTCCTGAGGTATGTGGTGGGGAGGACTTCTCACCATACTTAAAGGAGCAAGTGAAAGCATCAAACCCATTTTCAGTAGTTCACGTGTTGGTCCTGCCTTTCCCAGATCAGCAAAACACTGAAGAACAGTAATTACTTTTCTTAATGTCCTGCTTTGCCTCCTATAAGCATAGAAAACACTTGACACAAGAAAAGTTATTCCTATAGATTTTTCTGTACAGTTTTATGTTTTGGCATACTGTCCAAAATCCAGATACGCAGTGATTGCCTGTTAGTGACCTTCTGCTATTACGATCTTTTCCAGTACGTCGTGACACACTTGCTGATGCACCCAAGGCTACAGGCTACATAGGAACGTGACATAGGCTACAGCTAGTAGAGGGAGAGCTGAAGGAGAATGCAACTGGAAAAAAATTGTTATTTAACTGGGTAGAGAGACTGAATCTCTAGCCAACCCCTCTGACAGGACTCAGATGCCAAAACTCTGGCCTTCTCAGAACTGCTCCAGTGCTATTGTGAAGGGCACAGGCCAATGAAGTGTAGCTTATGTCCTGGTGGTGGTATAATTAGGAAAGCATAAAGCACTATGCAAGTAGCACGTTCTTTTCAGAAGGGAACACAAAGCCCTGCCCTGCTGTGCATGTGAACTCAGTTTTGTTTCTGATGGTTGACTGCATGCCAGCATGGTGCCAGCAGTGCCAGGCCAGGGACTGCTGTCAGGTGATACCAGCACTTCTACCAGCACTGGTATCTAGCAAAAATGCAAGCAGATAATCCCTTGAAGCTGTGACAGAATGCTCCAAGTTGTATATAGGATCAGGCACAAGTGACTTTGGATGAAAAGCCAGGTGCAGAAATCTCCATGAGGCTGTCTTAATCCTGTGCTGAAGTAGGGTAGCTTTCAAAAGGCAACATTTAGATGACACAGAAATGGAGAAAGTGGGAAAATAAGTGCATTGGTGATGTGGTGGATAGCCCGTGCTCCCTGTACCCAAACCTTGCTCTGGTATGTAGTATAGGTGACAACATGGGAATATGTTTTGAGGCAGCTTTGACAAACCCTGCAGCAGCAGCTACTGCAACTTCCTTATGCTTCTAAAACCTGAGGGAAGGTGTTTTGTGTTGTGCTCAATAATTCCATTTTCTTCCAGGCACTTTGTAGCTACCAGTTGCCAAAGCATCATTAACATTATTTCCAGAGGTGTGAATAAATGGTGAAGAAGGGCTCCGTCTTACAGTGAGTGGGACTGAAGCTGAAGAAAGCAGTAGCTGACAACGTGTTGCAGAAAACTGAACACTAGAAACCCTTTTTTTCTGCCAAGTTTTCAAGGTTTTGCCTTATTTTCTTGCCCCCTATTATTCCTGTTTTATCTCTGGAGCATGAAATGCAGCGTTGGAAGTGCTTAGAGGAGTAATTCTTCCGTGTGGAAAAAAAAAGAGAACATGAAGATGAGAGAAACTTTTCTGGCACCTTCCTTAGGAAAAGTGTGAGGAGGGGCCAAAGCTTGCTCTTTTCTCTGTGTTCCTGTAATCACCCAGACACCAGTGGTAAAGACAGAAAAGTGTGTTGAAGTGTGTTGTGCTGAAGTCAAGGGTCTCTTAGCCTAGAGACTCTCAGCTTGACATTTCCCCCTCCCTTTTCTTGCCTTTAGTTGATTGCTTGTCTTTCAACAGCTGAGTCATGGAGTACCTCAAGGCAAAATGCAGTGATCATAGCTTCTGGTGTGGAAGAATTGAATTTCTAGAATAGGCTCCAGATGTCTAAAGACAGCTGTCTTGTCTTCATTTGTTCTTCATTTGTATTTCAGTTTCTTCATGTGTGTTTTTCATCTAAGGTGTACTGGGAAAGACAGAGGATAGGGGAAGTTATCTCTGGAGGTTAGCCTTGTCTCATATGTTGTCTCTCCTTGTGAAGTCTGTAACACCCATACTAGTCAGAGAACAAAATGGTTCCCAGGACCAAATCATGTCATCTTTGTCAGATCCCTCTTGCCTTGAGATGTCCTTGATTTAATTATATGGCCTGGAATAGACTTAGTGGCCTGGGGCAGCTAGGAAAGTCTCCAACACATGGTGGGAATGAACACCATGATATGTATGTGTCTGTGTGTGTGTGTGTGTGGAGGTACATATGGATATATGCATAAAACTATAACCTGACCTCTTGTTATTCTGTTAGGTTGGTAATGCCTTGGTAATGTACAGAGGTCCCCATCACCCTTGTTTTCATATTTAGTAAGGATATTATAGAAGTGATGGAAGCAATTTTTGAGAGTCCTTCTTATGAAGGATTGATATCTGCACCTAAATACATGCATGTATCTGACTTTATGCTGTTTTCTTCATATTAGTTGCCCTGGAATCTTCCAAGATAGTGGCTTTGTAGTGCCTGTTTCTCTCACATATTTTTCTTAAGAGGAGTGAATTAAGTAGGTTGTAGGCCACCCCTTCCGGATGTCTCGTTTGTGGGTTTTGTCCATGTTTATATTGCCCAGGTCTATATTTTGTTGCTTCTTTGCACCTTGTAAAAGCCATTTTACCTCTCCATTCCATTTCTTTTGTATCTGTCTTACATAAACTGAATGCACTAACTCCTTACCTCATTCATGGTGACTAACTTATTTAGTTCCATTTGCAACTGTGGACTTTGATGCCAAATATAGCTTTTTCAAGCTTTTATAGCATTGGCAAAGTGCTGACTTAGAGAAACAAAGTGGAGCTAGTGTAGAAAGGCTCCGGCATGATTTACAAATGTTGGTCACGTGGAGAAGAAAAATACAGGTTGCATCTCTATCTTTTCAGCCTGTGGAGATTAGGAGACAGTCGTGCTTAGTGATGTAAAATCTGCTGTCTGCAAGGAGCAGCCTGCAAGCCCCAACTGCTTGCTCAGGGACTTCCCAGAAGTGTGTGATGGGAATAAAATCCATGCATGTTTCATCTTGAGAAAATTTCTTCGCTTCTGCTTCTTGGCAGCATCTTAAATGGGTTCTGTAACAAGTTCTTTAAAGCAATGCAGTTGTTAACTGTGCAGAAATTTCAGTGCAGTGACCCCAGCGAATTATCAGAGGTAGATGCAATTATTTGTAAAGTAATTCAGGCTTGGATTATGAAATATTTGCTCATGTCATTCTCTTGAAAAGAGAGGGTGTGCCGTTAGGATGGTATTGACCTTTTCTAGGCAGCTCCTACATGTGCCAAGTAGGCAGAGGAAATGTGGAGGTGCTGATGTTACCAACACGAGCATGGAAAGGTAATGCCACTGAAGCTGAGGATTTTGGGAGAGAGGAGGCACACACCTACACACTGCAGAGCAGAGTAGTGAGTAGCTGGCAGGAGGCAGAAATCACACCCGTTTTGTTTCTTTGCTTGTGGAAGTGAGTGACACTGCTGTGCAATAAAAGACAAGCAGCTGGTCTCTGATTGTTTTCTAGCTCACTAGCTGTGTGTAATGGAGGGAAGAAAGCCTATGGGAAAAGTACAAATAGTCACCAAAGGAGGGTGGAGGAGCTTACCCAGAAAAACAGGCATGGCAAAGGGAACTGTGAAACCTGTTGAGCCCTCATGGCAGAAGCCTGGACATTGGTCTTTCTTGGAGGCCATGCCATAGGACAAATTGTGTTTCTTACGCACCTTGGCTCTGCATCAAATTCTGCCTCTTCAGGCATTAAGGTAAAGGGAGAATGGATCCTTATCACCCCACTCCATCAAAGGCTATCAGTTTGCTACATTTTGGCAGCAGCCTGGTGGAGATAGTACAAAGAATGTGTTGTAAAATTGAGTGTTGTAAACAGTGAGTTTGAAGTGCTGTTGCACACTGTAACACACAGTATTACTCACTTAACTGGGCATCACCTTCAAGAGCTTAAATGACATCATAAAGATTGCACTGTGCAGCTTAGCATGTTGTTCTGTATAAAAACTCCCTACCCATTTGTCATGGGTTTTTGCTTTTGTGTTGTGGTTTGGGATTTTTTGCTTTGTTTTGCTTTGTTTTTTGGGAGGGTAGTGGTAGATTTTTTTTTTGTTTGTTTAGTTGGGTTTTTTTTCCTTTAGCATAGCAAATCCACTACAGCTGTCATTGCTGTACTATTTTTTGTGTTTCTCTTTTTCCCAAGGGAAATCTCAGGATGCATGGGCCTGCAGCTATGCTTTTGGTTTCTCAGACCCAGTTTACTTGTTGAAGGGAGGGAAGATGAAGAAATTAGGATTAAAATAGGCTTTGAATTTAAAATACTTTATTTCCATGCAATTAACAAATAGTTAATTCTTTTCTCTGACTGTTTTTAGCCTGGTTATCTCACCTTTGATTCCGATAGTTAGTCCACAGCAAAGCAGAATAGCTGGGCCAGAAAATGTTCCCAAGTGGACAAGACCTGAAGCGTTTGGTCCATCCCATCCTCAGAAGGCCATTTTCACTGATAACTCTGTTCTATAAAATCCAACCCTGTCTCTTCATTGGCAGGCTTATCTTTTTTTCAGGCCTGCTTAGAAGTTTTTGTGTTCTGATATGAGAGGAACAATTCCTTCTATATTTCTATTTTGCAACCTTTCAGCATTTACAGTTTGTGACAGGAAATCATGGAACTGTTTGATTTAAAAATATCAATAACATATTTAAAGAAATAGAAAAGCTCCCAGGTTTTGGTCTGGGTCCTTTTGTATTTGCTTCTTGCTCCATGTACTTTTATGGGTTCCTCTTTTCAAGAGTGTCTCCACAGCAACAAAAGATAGATATTTACTGCTAAATTAAAAAAAAAAAAACAAAACAAAAAAAAAAAACATTGGCATCACTATGGAGTTGTATGGCTGTAGGAAATGCAACAATATATAAGAAAAATTTTTTAAAAAACCCCTATGGATCCAAATAAAATCATAGGCGTGGCCAATGCTGACCTCAGTGTTTTATATGTTTGCAGACATTTGAGTTTCCCATAAAGCTGGTAAGTTTAACAATATCCCATTTGCTTTCAACAGTAGATCACCATCATCAGTCAACAGCAGAACGAAATGCAATTTTTAACATAAATATATCTTTCATACAAATAATGAGATTTGGAGCATTTTGAACTGCTTCTGCAAATTTGGATAGCTGATGTCAGCAATTATGTTCTATTCTCCTTGTTAAAAACAGTTAACACTAGTCAGTTATCTGTGTTTTGCAGACCCATAGCTGTGTAGCTTTTACAGTATAGACAAACATTTGTTGTTTATCATACAGTTGTTGTAATAGCAGTTATTTCCAGATGATAATTACCTTTAAGGACATAAATTCTTGCCAGCATCAAAGAAAAAATTACAATTTATCATGCAATACATATTCTAGCAGTGTTTCCAAAAGGTCAGCTGCTGGCTATTTATAAATAATCTGAGCCAGTAATTACTGTCCTAGCTTTAGGTAGTTTTGAAAGGCGTATTTCAGGTTGTTTTTTCCATAGCTAAAATGATATTGGCTAAAGATTAATCTTGCTTCTCACCAGAAGAGAAACTCTGTCCAAGAATCACAGTTCTGCCAGCGTTTGAGATACAATCATAAAATCGTAAGTGCTGCAATTTTAGTTTGATTTCTTTGGCAGACAGTGGTTTTCAGACTGCTGCAGGCAACTGAGTAGTTTTGGATCATCCCTAAATTAACTGTATTGTTTGTGTCTATTTTGAAGATCGTTGAGCTCTCAGCTGGCTTCGTCTCACAGGTGCCTCTGAATGTTTGGAAAAACCCACTCCAGGATATGCTGGCTTTTGCTAGAGTTGCCTCAATACACATCTGTATTGGAAAGCTAATTTGGACAGCAACAGGTTGTGAATTAAAAACAGATTAGCCACTTTCAATTGACAGCTTAAAGTGGTAGCGTTGACTCCAAGTTTATAGTGCAGTGGAAGGCAAACTGATTCTTTTGTTCACCTAGAATAATGCTCAATAGGCAATTTCCCAGTGTGCGCCTGCACGGATCTTATTGATGTAGACATTTTTTCTCTGGCTACTTACAGAAGTCTAACCTGTGTCTCTTTGGCTTTTTGTGTTTTTTCTTTAGCTGTTGGAGAGCATATGTGTCCTGGTTTGAAAGACAGGTGTCTGCTAAGGAAGGCAGGTGGCTTCCCTTGGAATGGGGAAAAAAAAAAAAAAAAAAAA
>VZTR01009367.1:0-29540 GCA_013400775.1 Chaetops frenatus
CTCTCATTCAGGCTCTTACATAACAGGAAGGGGATTCGAGTGAGGAACAACAAGTACCAACTGAGTGAATATAAATGGCTATTTATGACAAGGTTAGAAGACTGGGTTTCCAGAAGCTGGAATTTGCTGTCAAATTTTGACAGATTTGCTGTTAAATTGTTCAAAGAATTGAAAAGTTATTGGGGTGAGTAGACGGACAGATATATTCTTATACAAAAAAGTGATTGCATAAACGAGATGCCAAAGTCAGGCTAAAATGACACAAGATGTCATGCTGAATACTTGCTTGGGGGTTTTTAGTGGACTAGCTAGAAAAATGGCTCTGTTCCTGGGGTCCTTATTCAGAAGGACAACCTCAGACTCAGAAAACAAACAATATATTGACAGGGCTTAATTTAGCATCAACCAATGGCTGCACTGACCTAAAATCAATCTATCCCAGTACCAGCCAGTACTAGACATCCCTGGTATCGGCTAATCTCTTTATGTAATTAAAACCATCTCAGCCTCTAGTAAAATAATCTGGGCCTATTATCTGAAGTTCTGTGTAACTAATTGTGATAATCCAAAAGGTCACTCCAGTCCTTATGAAAAAAGATTTTTGGGGAAAAAGAAGTTTGCATGCAAATTGAAACATTCTTGGGTCAGGAATTGAGAATGGCAGCGAGCACAACTGGCTTGGGAAGCAGGAGCTAGATGCTGTGTTCATTACCCAACAGTGCTGCTGAGACAAAGGGTACAGTAGCCTTGGAGAAGCAAAGGGTCCTTTGTTTCTCTGCTGAGTTGTTTCAGCAGAGAAAGACCTTTTTCAGCCGAAAAAGCACTGTCTTAAAGATCACTGAGTTCAAAGAATGTGAAGAGAAAGGCCAAAGTGAGATTCTCCCATCCTTCCCTTGTGCCTGATTCAAGAAACAAAACACTCCATTTCCTAGTACACAAAACAATAAAAGCGTGTTTCGAACAAAAAGAAAAACCTGAGAAAATGTGCTTGTACAGCATCTGGAAAATTAAGCCCTAGCCTCTGAGGCTTTAAGTCTCTAGAAAACATTAATGTCATAAGTTGACATGAGATGGATTTTATCCTGCTCTGAGAGTAAAGCACATATTTGAAACAGACTAGACCACTAGTTCTGAGACACAAGGTGCTGTGCTCCCTTCAGGCTCTGGAATAGTGGAGATTAAATTACCATCTAAGGGCTGGCACAGAAGTAAGTCTCAGTATCAAATGTGTTGAAGCCTTAAGCACATAGCATGATTTCTAGCACCACCTGCACATTGAGAAGTACAAATGCAAGGGTCTGAATAAAGTACCAGTGTCTTGAGGCTTGATACTGGCCTCTTGCCACTTCCTTATGACTTCCTTAGTTTGATTTTAAAGAAAACTAACTTTTATATTGTCTCAAAGCTCTTCATATCAGTTTTGAATGTATATCTAACTAGGAACATGGTTTGTGTCTGAACTTTGTCAAACACAAACTGTAGGTCTCCGGAACAGTGTCTCCTTCTCTTGGCCACACAGTTACAAGCATAAAATAAGCTACTGTGAGAACATTTCCAAAATTAAGCAGGTTATCTTCCTTTGAAAATATATACAAGAGTTTGGCATTGGCCCAGGACTGTAGGAGTTTCTGGTTTTTGTGATTCTGTTTTTCTTACTTGGAAACAATAGTGGTATTCATGCCTAGGCAGTTCATGAGGTTACAGCTTCTGAGGCTGTGCTTCTCAATACGCAGCAATCGCTATAAAAGATGCAGCATTCTCCAGTGTTACCACAGTGATTTCCCTTCTGCTGGCTCCCGTGGAGTAATTAAAAAGTGTATTTTAGAGTGAAACATTGCATGTACATACGAAGCTGCTCAATTGCGTATCCAGACATGTAGACCTGTGGGCCAAGACTTTGTAGACTGAAATACATACACTTTGTGATTGTGCGCTTTATTCTTTTGTTTCTGTCCTTTCAAATCTCTTTCCCCCTCCAGTCAAGTCCTCTCTACCCAATGCTAATCTCCTGCACACAGAAAATGAGCGCATTTAAACAATATCCTGTTTGTCAAAGGTTGTTTTGTCCCTTTAGTTATTACACACAAGTACTCTTCAGCTGACAAGTTGTCAGCTGCATTGTTCGCAGGTTGTCAGGCCTCCCACATTACAGTGTACTTGCCCAGCCTCAGAGAGAAAGACTGTGGCTTTTTCATAAAGATAAGCAAAAAAAATCGTTGCAAACCAATTTCTTCTGTTCAATAAATAGCTGAACAAAAGACAAGTCTCTGCAAAGCAATGTGTGTTTGTCTTCTGTAACGTAACACTATGGCAGGCACTGCGGTGAGCTAGAGAAGGCAGGAATGCCACAGCAGCTCAGAAAACAAAAAGAGCTGCTGACTAACAAAACACTTGGGAAACACCAAAAAAGGGTGCAGAATCTGAATGTCAGGAAAGGGAGGGACAAAGGTTACAATGATGCAATTGGCAAGAGAGAATCATCTAGTAAAATGTGTAAGGGCTATAGAATAAATATTTATATCTGAGCTGGTCAGTCTTTATAGTTGAATGAAAAAAAGAACATGCCTTTAGGATGTGTTTTTGTATTAAATCCTAAAATAGACATTTTAAATGGATTCCATGCATCATCCCAAAGTGAGTTTTTCCTTCTGTTGATTGCTAAAGAGGTGAGAATGTTAAGGCACTAGGAAGGTCGTTCCAAGGTCTTGCATTTTATAACATCATTAGGAGGCAAACATAACTAAAATCAGAGGACAGGGGAAAATGATAAATGAATCAATGGTTGTTCCAGATATACCTGGTTTTTAGTGCATGGTTTATGTAGCAAAGGCAGGAACCCAACAGTTGTTCTCATGAACCAGACCTGTGGTCTGCTGCCATTTCTAGGAACCACAGAATATACAAGAAATTCTATAGCAGGAAATTATGAGTAAACACAGCAGTTCTTCAAATACTTTTTTCTTTTTGTTTCTGTCCATTTTTTCACTTTTGTTCCATTATGGACGGGATTTGATTAAAAACTGCAGAGAAACAAAATTAAAATTCTTCGTTTTGGGGCAGGAAATCACAACATGAGTTAGGGGGTTTTTTGGGTTTCTTTTTTAAAGCACTGTCTTGGAGTGTGTTTTTTTAGAAGCTAATCCGGAAAGGATCATTGTTTTACTGGTGCAATTCATATAATGGGCTATGGCAATAAGATATTCCTAGGAGGGCACTCTCTGTAGGTGTCCATTTGGCAGGCCTCAGCTCATAAAACACCACCCAGGAGGCCTAGGCTGGGTAGCCACAAACACTGGTCCCAAAAAGCCTTTTCTGAGCGGTGAGCATCTTGTCTAGGGTTGGCCTAATCCTCCCTGCAGCTAAGGGCACTGTCCCCACTGCCCCCACTGCCACATCTGAACATGAAAATCCAGGTACTCACCAGCCATGGCCGCTGCATCTCACATTAGCAGCAGTTTGGCCATCTCATCCTCATTCAGTGTGTTCAGCAGGTAAAATAAAATACAGGAGGTGACTGCTGTTGGCTCAACCAGAGGGAATAGAGGGCGTGGGGATGAACAGCTCATTGGGAGGGTGGTCCAGCAGAAGAGCACAGCAGTGCATTTCACACACCAGAATTTTGGAAAGCTGAGCAGTCCACAGGCGGGTTCAGGCACATAGAAACTTTTAACATACTTATGAAGTGTGGCATAGGGCCAAATTTCTCAAACAAGTAGTCAAGATAATCAAAATTGTATGGTTGCTCCCACCAAGGGCTGTGTTTTCCAGAGGATGATCTATCACACAACATGACAGTGAGTGGTAATTTATTGCCAAAGAGGCTTCAGTGGAATCCTCAGTGAGGTTTCAGATTGCTTTCTGGGAGACAAACTTTCCAGAGGGCAGGATATCTGGAAGCATTACCCTCAAAATTTGTGGGAATCATCTTTGAGTCTGAAGGGAATGTGAGGGACTGAATATGGATCTCTCCAGCCCATGGAGCCAAGGACTCAGGGGAGCAATGCACACCACTGCTGCAGAGCTGGAGTGTTTTCTATGGTGAACATCTGCTATTCCAGCAAGAGTGTATTCAGCAGGCAAAGTCCATCCCTGAGGTTCCTTGGGGTAGCTACAGCCATCCTGAGTGCTACAGGCCACAGACCTCAATGGAAGGCTGTTGGAAAGAGAGGGAAGCAACATAGCCAGACTCTCTAACCTCCCCCTTGGCATTCTCCATCACCTCCTGCACCCAGCCACTGTGGGACCCACAAGGCTGTGCTTCCCCCGTCTGTGCCCCAAAAGGGAGGGGCAAACAGACATCTCTGTCCCTGAAAGGGAACTTACAGGGCCTTGTTGACTTGCAGGACAGAAGAAGTCAGGATTCAGGTAAGTCTGTGTTTCCTGGGCAACCTGTGAACTGAAAGAGATCCAGCCCGGGCAGAGCAGAGACACTGCCTGACTCGTTGTCACCCACGTGCATCAGTGTGCTATCCAGTTCAAAGGACAACCTGAGCAGGTCCTGTCCCTGCCATGTGGCCATATTCCTGGAGCAAGAGGTGGTTCTTGAGCTCTTCACACAGAATTTGATTAAGAGGTCTGTGCAAATCAGCAGGTCCTAGGCCATGACTTAGGTGATGAACCTCTAAGGCTGCTTCTGGTCACAGGAAGTTAATGAGGTAAAAATTCATACAAAGAGGAAGAACAAAATACAGCATTGTTTGCAAGGATTTAACCACCCGTGTGCCAAGTGCTGAGCATGCTTGAAATTTTTTCATCATACCAGACTTTAGAGGTACTATTGCACTTTTCATACAGAGTTCTATTACAAGAATTCATAGAATTATAGAAAGGCTTAGGCTGAAAGGGATCTTAAAGATTATTTAGTTCCAGCCCATCTGCCATGGGCAAGGACACCTTCCACTAGACCAAGTTGCTCAAACCACCACTAACCCAGCTTTGAACACTTCCAGGGACGGGCCATCCACAGCTTTTGTGGGCAACCTGTTTCAGTGTCTCACCACATGCACAGGAAAGAATTTCTTCCTAATATCCAATCTAAGCCCACCTTCTACAGTCACATCACATGCTATAAAGGTTTTTCCTCAATGACTTTAACTTCAGAGAATCCTCCTCTTCAGTCATACTGAGCCACTTGCAATTTTTTGAGTGTTGACTCTGAAAATTAGGGCTAGGAAACATTCCTGGCAGTTCAAATGCCAATCCTTCTCATAGTGTGCCACTCCACACAGTGGGCTCTCTGCTCAATGCTGAGGTTCAGCTCAACTGCACATTAATTTAAAAGAAATCGAACCTGAAGAGAACTGGGTATCACCGATTAAACTTTGGGGGTTTTCACTTTTTTTTTTTTTTTTTTTTTGTTTTGTTTTGTTTTTTGTTTTTTTTTTTTGTATCAGTTAGTTAACAGAAAAAGAAAATATTTTCCCACCATTTTTGCCTAGCAGAGTCAATTTTTCTGTCAACTCATTTTGAAAACAGAAGTATAGACAATGCTTCATTCACTTTTTCTCTAAAATTAACACAGGATCCCAAATTATTAAATTATAATCACTATTAGAGAAAAAGATCATGGATTTGCTAGTCTCATCCTATGTAATTAAGCATGATAAGTCTTATCTCTATTCCATTGGAAACGCAGCAACAGGGTACAAAGCAGAGACCCAGGAAGCTAATTTGGTTTCCTGACCCTTGGATTTGCAGAGGTAGTCTTTTTAAAGCAGTGACTTGAACATTGCACAGAGCACAGACACTCTGCCTGACACAGGCAGGTGAGAAAATGCCAAAAAGGGGCTGGTGGTGTTTTAGCACCACCGGGTGGACAAATAAGGGGAAAAAAGTTCATGTTTGAGACTGTATGCACGGGTGTCCCGGGCAGGCAATGGTCCCACCTCAGAGCAGAAGCCCTGAGCAGTGTTCCCATCTCACCTGTGCTGTTCTTCTTATTGACAAGTATCTAAGGAAGTTCTCCCCCATCTCTTCACCAAATTAGAGGGTTTTGTTACACTGCATGTGATCCCAGAATCTGGAAAGTCATCCCAGAAAACATTAGATTTGCAAATACAAACATAATATCTGTAATAAATATGACCACAGTAGAAAACAAACACAATCTGTAATTTTTATTTTAGAATTTCAGTTGCCTCAGAAATAGCTCAGATATTGCTCAAACACTTCTCAGTGTTTTCTGCCAGTTTTGTTTCTCCCTTGAAATTGGGTAGGTAAATGAATGGGTTCCTTCAGTCACGAGAAAAAACCCTGCTTAATGTAGTGTTTCAAAGTGTTTCTTACACCTTGACTGTTCTGTGGGCTTTTGGACAGTAATTGCTGTGGGTGGCTGGCCTTGGACAGCTTTTAATGCTGTTCACAGAAGATATATGAAGACATGTAGCAGCTGTAGGTACATAAGAACTGCTTTCCCCTGGCACCAGATAAGATAGTTTGTTGAATTAAGTAAAAGTGCTCTCAACCTCCCACCTATATTTTATGTGTTTTACTGGCACACTTCTGCCTAAAGCTTTGGCCAGCTCTGTGCCCTGTGGCTTATCTGTTATGGATCTGTTCTTTGGATTACACTAAACCCCAGAGAGCCCTCTGTGCTACTCCACAAATGCACATGCAGTGTCTTTATGGGGCACGTATCTTTGGCTGACATAAGCCAGGGAGAAAGTGAAATCACAGGGCACTCTGGCTTGCACAGCAGTGCTGCAGCAGGACCCCCGGGATGGCCCGTGTCCCCCCTCACCACGCTGCTGGGAAGCAGGCAGAGATGGCTCCTTTCCAAGAGGGGATCTTCAAGTTGATGCGGGAGACAAGGAGTGGCAAAGCTGCCAAACTGCATCCTATAAGAGGGTGACACTTGGGTGGCTGGTGAGTATCCTTTGGGATACCTGACCACACTGCTGTAGCCAACAGATCTCTCCTGGTAGCAGCTCCAGGGCATACTACACACACCCTTCCTGCAAATTCCACATTTAACAGCACGTTTGCTGCTTGCTTATCACAAACAGCCTGCTTAAAATAGAAGCATTTGAGCTGACGCCTCAGGTCCTCTCAGCTTTGAATGAAGGGGGAAAAAAACCCCCTTCAAAGATTCAAAGTGTGCAAATTGTAGTTCTTGCTAATCTGTGTCATGTACTTCTCCTTTGTCCTGCTCACACAGCTTTGAGGTCAAGTGAACTGCTCAGGCAGGTCTGGCAGTAAATTTCTCAGCTCTTTATAAGGCATCAGAATACTTGAATCCAAAATAATGCAGCCAAAGACAGCTAACCATGTGCCTAAAGAAAGCAAGAAGGACTCTGGTATTTTCCATGTTAAAGTAGTTTGGTGGAAGAAAATACATCTCCTACGTACCTTCCACTGTACCATACCAGCAGTGGCATTTATGTCTTCAGCTTCAGCACTCTATAACCCTGGGCTGCTTGATAGTCAAAGCATCCATAGGAAGATTGGCAAATTGTGGCATTATTGCAAGTAATCTATAATCCAGACATGTTGATTGTCCTCATTTAACACTTCAGAGTAAGGAGGGATTCACAACAGGTCTTCTGCATTCTGGGTGCATGAGCTGTGCAGTAGGCTACCAGGCCAGGGGGGCTCAGCATGGTAGCCCAGGTGCCAGGGCTGGCTCACCTTCTCAGCTGATGGCACACAAGTGCAGCCACAAGAGCACGACTCCTCACTTGCTCCTGGGCACTGCACAACTCAGGGGGCTGGAGACCTGAACACACTGGGACACTGAAATGACTCAAAATCAGCAGGCATGGGCAATGAGCGTGTTAGATCCCATGCAATATCCCCTATCACAACAACCTCGACCACTTTCTCTATTCTAAAACAAATAATGAGTAGCAAAGACAGCTGGGCTGAAGGGAAGCCTCTGAGCTATGGACCTAAGTAAATCGTAGAGAGGCAATATTTTAACAAATGTGTATCCCTAGAACTTCTTGCTGGTTCATTCCAGGAAGCTTCTCAACTCTTGCTTTAGCTGTTGTCATTTTGGATCATTTGAGTCCTCCTAAATGTTGCATGCAGGGAAGGTGGGTGCCTTACACAGGGTCCAGCCTCCATTTGAAATAGGAAGATCCTAAAATATCTGGTTCTCAAGATCTGGGAGATCTCTTACAGAGCTTGTTTAGAAAGCACCTTTGATCTTGGTTCTGGCTGGAGCAGAGGGCATGCATTCTGTCTCTCCTCACTGTGCTCTACCCAGCTGTTTGCGTACCAGCTTTCTGTGCAAACAGACCTGCTGCTGCCAGCTTCATTCAGCAGTTTCACAGGCCAGCATCTGTGACCTTGCAATTCCCAGGCCTCCCTCGGAACAAGACTGATTAAAGGGGAGATTGTGCTATCTCACAGCTGTCCTGGTACCTCACAGTAATAGGAAAAGAGATACGAATGGGACCACAAATACATTAGAATACAGTTCACCCAGCTGTGGCAATGACTTAAGGAAGACAAAGAGTTTGTGCTTTGAATTTCATACCAGGAGTACAAGGGCTTTAAAAAGCACAGCTAGAGTATATGACTCAGATCTCTCTTATCCCTCCTACCATGTGGCTGGCTCAGACCCTCAGGCTCTCTCACCTACTGCAGTTCTGTTCAGAGTGTTAAAAACGGGAGGTGAACTCCCAAACGCAGTGATTTCCGCAGACTTTATTGTACAGCCTGAAGCAAGGGCATCGCAGGACGAGCACACACCGGTGTCTGTGGGAAGCAGAGCAGGAGCCCTCTGGGCAGCGCTGATCGCTGGTGTTCAGCACCCGCGCTGGGTCTTCTCCGGGCAGCTGGAGCTGTCCCTCGATGTCCTTGCGTGGGAGAAGACGCAGGCTGTCTTGAAATCCTCGGTTTTATACAGTTTTTGGCCCATATTGATTGGTGCCTGTTTGGATCCTTCCTCTGATTGGTTCTCCGGGCTTTACTGAAACCTTATTGGTTCAATCTCTGAACACCCAGGAGGGCATGTCTGGGCTTGTTCTAGGGTGGTTTCTCATGGCAGAAAAGTACGGTATTTTACAAATGTCTTTTTTCGTAGGTTTTAGGAGTTATTACAATTCATTTCAATTTAATAACTACAATCCTTTTAACAATCATAATGTTTACTTATTTATCTGTTACAACTTAACTTTTTATTAACTCTATTACAATTTAATTAACTTATTAACAGTGTAACTATTCCCAACTTCTTTATAACAAGAGATGTAGCAATGTGGTTTTTATTTCCCAACTGAACTTCCATGGAAATGCAGCCTAGAGACCTGAACCTGTCTGGCTTAACAGCACCCACCGTTTCCCTGCCTGGGGCCCAACCAGATTCCCATTCTGTCTCCTCCTGATCACCTAATTCTCCCCAGGAAGCACCAATAAACGATTTACATTCTCATTCTGAGCTTGTTCCTCACAAACACCATTCCATTATTGGGTAACAGGAAAACAAACAAGGAAAGGAAACAGGACAAGACCCAGCCAGCAGGTCCCCACACCCCACGTGCATCACATACATCCCTCATATCTGTGGTGCCACCTATTAAACCATCTGATAACATGCACCTTTTCCAGAAGACAGTGAAGGAAGAAACCAGAAAGGTAAAGCATGTCAATAGAGGTAAAAGTCATAAAATCCACAAATAAAGAAGACTGGGGATTCCTTGCAGTTCTGATTTTCTGTCTCAGTCCACTTTTTGAAAACATCTGGAAACATCTTCAGAGCAGGAATCAGCAGCTGTGCAAAGGCAGTCGCCTCCTCAATACAATGTGCTCTCTTTGTTCCAGGTGAGTGGGAAAAGAAGTTTGCACTCACAGAGAACCCAGGTACTTGCATTGATTAGTGCAGGCTGTAAATTAGTTTAACAGCAAATAATGTAAAGGAACACACTATTGAAATGTAATAAGTTATTTTTGAAACAAACATTCTTGTTCAACAATTGCAGCTGGTGGAATTTATCCCAACGGAGATGTCCTTTTGTATGGCTACAATTAAACTGCTGGAGTTATCCAACTGCTGGGTAACTCCACATCACAGGGATTCATCACCATTAAGCAGGCTCCAACGATTTAGGTAACTCTCAAGTGACACCACCTGAGAGCATTACAGGTGCAAAATCTGAGGACTCATATCTGGGGGCTCAGTGTGAGAAGTACCTAGAGCTGCCATAAAATGGTGCCTGGCTATTGCTTTTTCATGAAGATTATGGTCTAATTGAGTAAACACCAATCCAGGGAAGCTCCACAGCCTGTATTATGCTAGATATCAGATTAGATAACAACGAAGCTCTCCCCTGGATTTAGAGCTGTGAAATGGCTGAATCCTTTCTACAACTGACTGGGCAGACTTTTAACCCTCTGCAAATCCCAGCTAGAGCTGGCTGAGCAAGTTGTCCTGTAGATAATTTATTCTGTGTCATTGGTAAGCAACAAATCTCCTAAACATGCCACTGATACCTATCTTACTTTTAAGCTTATATCTGAAGGTGATTAAAAGGATATTCAAACAGTGTCTGTAGATGGGGATTATATACTATCAAGTGTTTTAGTTGCCTTTGTCTGAAGCTCATTCATGTGCAAAATTGTAAGTCAATATTTCTTCCTTGCTTCTCACATGCAGATTTTTCTCAGCATCAGGAGCTTAAAAAATCATTACAAAGTAGGCAGGGAGTGAAATTAAGCATCTATTAATATTTCTGATTTGGGGAAGAAACTAGATTTTACTAAAAATATCTCTTTAAAATGGAGCTGCTCTAGTTGAACCTCTCGATGGTTTACTAATTTTTTGCCTTCTTTTTTTAAATAATGGTTCATGATCTAGAAACAGCTTTACATAAATTGCCCAATGACACTCAGTATCATAAACGTTAATGTAGTCGGGATCACATGAATTTGTAGACTTGCCTCCTTTTCACAACCCTTTCTTAAAATGAACCCCACATATTCTTAGTGGAGTTGAGCAAACCTTTTCAGAGATGAATGTTAGCTGCATGAGGAGAAAAGAGCAAAAGACAAGAGATCTCAGATACAAATGTCACCCAAAGCTGATGTTAGAGAGCTGATGGGAGAGTACAAGAGCACTGCTCCAGATGGCAGGAGCTGCAAAGGAGGAAGGGCAGGGCTTCGAGAAGCAATGAAGGGAGGCTAACAATAGATGGAGGAAGATGAGAAACAGACACTCCAAGGCATGCATCCAATTCTTAAGGTTACATAAAATGATTTTTATTATTTATGCACTTCCTTCCTTTTCTGGGTGAAGCACATTGCAGATAGAGTTGGTAGCAGTGCTTGAAATTACCCCCGCCTGACAGTTCTTGTTACAAGCTCCTGCTTTTAATTGCTGCTAAATTTGTTAGATGTTACTCATCCAGGCTGAAATGTCTTTTGCCAAGGCTTGGCCTCGGGCTGATTCTTTCTCCTTCCATTTTCTTTTGCGAGGGGGAAAGGGGAAAGCAGTTTCAGTAAAAATGATTCTGTGGTTTCCAGGGCAAGATTAGGCAACTGTTTATTTGAGCAAGAACTTGAAATTTGGCAAAACAGGGGGGTAGGTCACCCTGATGCCAGAAGACATAGCCAAGTTATAAATGTGTTTTTAAAAAGTCTCAGCTTATGTAGTTTAGCAGAGACTTGTCAGCTTGGCAGATGAATTTTCAGAGGGTTGTGTCAGCACAGGGCACGGTGTGTCCCTTGCCAATTTCCAGGCCCTCACAGGACTGTCCTGTGAGGCACAGCAGAGCTGGATGATTCTTCCTCCGTTCTTCCTTCATAACTGCCTCCAGTGCTGCCACAGACCCTTTGGCAGGGCAAGCACTGCCTCTGGGTGCCCAGGCTACCACTGCCTTTGTGGGGCTCAGGGCTGGAGTTTGAGCAGGGAAGTGGGGCTGAGGTACCAGGGTAAAAAGGCACTTGCATAACAAACCACAAAGAATCACACTGTGATGGCATAAGGAACTGGAAAGATAAGTACTAATGACCCAGCCTAGCAAAAGCCCAGGATCTGAAGCAGGGTGACTGGTGGGACAAGAGGAGTGTGGTGATCAGGAGGATGAGGAAGGAAAGAAAGACCACTTGGTGACAGATACCATGTCCTTTTCAGAGCCCAGAGTAGAGCTGAGGTCACCTCCAACAGAAATGTGGAAGTCAACTGGCATGTGTAATCTTTTCCTGCTTGCAGGGTCTTCTGCACTGGCTGAAAACCTGTAACTACTTTTCCCTGATTAGGTCTAGAGCTTCAATTCTCCAGCAGAGGGATGGATTAGCACTTTTTGTCATTGGAGCACCTCAGCTTGGATCAGGGCAGACACCTCTGCCATCTGTCATGCACGCTCTCCCCTAATGCTGCAGGGGAGATGAGTGAAGTGGTGCAGTGGTGTGTGCTCCCCTCTTTGCTGCTTGGTGAGGAACGAAGAGCAGCTGTCTCTAGGCTGGGCTGCGCAGAGGTGACAAAAGGCCCTAATGCAAGGAGTTCCTGCCAGCCCTGAAGCACAGCACAGAGCAGTTATGGAGGAAGAATTGAAGAAAGGCCAGAAGCAATGCCCATTAACCATATCCTTACTCTTGGGTCCTAATGATCCCTTTCTTCCTCAGCCAAGTCAACAGCCAGTGTTCTCTCACAACCCCACCAGCTCCTCACCCCAATATTTTCAATAAATGCAAGGCCAAACCTCTGTCCCAGTCATGCCAGCCCATTTTCATTCTGCACCTCAGCATCTTCCCAATACCATTGCCACCAGTGACCATTGTCCCTCAGGCCTCAGCTCCAGTATCATCTGAATATCCCAGCACCCTCCTGATAACCCCAATCCAGTGAGAGCACTCTGGAGCCCTTCTGGCTCTTGCATTAAACCTTATGTTACTCTGTAGCCCCTACGCACTCACACTCCAGTCATCCCCACATCACCATTGACCCTGCTCCAACAACCCCCTCATCCCTGATGCTGCTCAAAGCTCCAAGGTCTAGTTCCTAGTCTCACCCTCCTCCTCTTCATGCAGGGGAAGGTGGCACATAGACCTCACCAGCAAAGCAGCACAACACTTGTCTGACTTTTCTAGATGCAGCCCACTAGGGTCCCCAGGGTTGGGGTTCCTGCCAGCTGACCTTGGACACGTGGTTGCCTTCACAGTGATAAGTGGAGATAACTGGATATTGTAGGGTACCACTGACCTACATCACTTTAGATATTTACTTGGACTGCCTCAAAAGCATCATTATCTCTCTAATCACTCTAAGTTGAGGCAAGAATTATCTCAGATTAGATGTGTCCTTTGCTCATAACAGAGTTGGGCACAGGAATGCCAGAGCGGCAAGTGTTATTGAAAAGCAGAAATAAGGGAAAGTTCCAGGAACACTTTCTCTACCATTTCCACCCTTGTTCCTAGAACACACCATTCTCAGCTGGGTGTTGTTTAGAATGCATTAAAGTGTTATCTTTTGTTAAGGTCAGTATGTTCCAGTTTGATCAGCTTGACCAGAAAAGTTGGTTGAAAGTTATAGAGACTGGAGAACAGAGGAGATAACAGCATTATGCACTGGAGAGCTCCAGGCTGGGCTCATGTCTGGAATTCTCTGGGCAGTTTTTCCTGTTGAAAATGATAGTGTAGGAATGGAAAGGCTCCAAGAAGGGGTGCAAGGGCTTGGAGGTTTGGGAACAATTTCACACAAGGAGTATTTGAATGAGCTACAGTTTTTCTGCTCAAGAATAGGGAGGACTAAGGAGGAAAAGATGAAATATAAGCGGAAATAAAGTGAACAGGAAATTACTCCTCACCCTTTCTTCTGTTACAAAAAAAAAAATCAGACAACATCAAATGAAAATTGTAGAGAACAAGTTTAAGATGCAATGGCTATTTTCACAAGAGTCGATCAGGCAAAGAGGTGTGTGGCTCCTTGCCACATGATGTAGTGAGTACTGAAATGCTCACTATCAGGAGAGCATTCAGGGCTCCTACACCATGATCACAGTGTACAGTGTGTGACAGTGCTCCTGTTCTCTGGCCTTCAAACAGATGTTTGTGTGTGCATGTCTCCCAGTGCTTCCAGCCTCTCTACTCTTGGCCACAGCTGGCAAGGGCATGCCTGCCTCTGCAGAGCTTTTCCCCAGGTGTTTCTAGGGGAAAAAAAATATTTAAACATGAACATTCAGAAATGAAAACACAGTGCACAAATATCTAGATAAATATATCAAAGTTTTTTTTCCTTTATCTTGAACAGTTGTTTTCAAAGTTTTACGATAGAAAAACTGAAAATTATTTTTTGTGTGTATTGAAACAAGAAAATCTGAAGTAACATTGTCTTTCAAAAATTAATCTTGGCTCCAAGCTTCTTTTGCGTAGCATAGGCTGGTTGCTCATTCACTACATATTTTTATTATGTGCTTCTGTAGGGAAGTTAATTTGTAGGCATGTTTACTTGAAGACTATATTACAATGAATAAGCATAACTAATGTATGTGAGAAGGCAAGGTAGAATTGCCTGGCAGCCTTCAATCTGTCATTCCTTGGACTGCTATCTTGGCAATTTGTGTGGGACAAGTTATAAACCAAATAATCCTGAAGTAAGGCTTTCATTGCTTACACAGTGCTGAATGTATTTATTTTTTAATTTCATTCAGGTCCCAAGTGCTGTCAGAATGCCAGTGTTTCAGTCAATATGATTTTTCATACTTCTTCTTTATTTAGTTTAAAATGGAGCTGTCAAATCTCCTGTGATGACTGGCACAATGTTATTTTACAAAAGTATCAAAAACTATTGAAACTTGACCTTGAAAGGTCTCCTGAAAGTTTCTGCACAAGATAAGGCTGTTGAAGAGCACTGAGTCACATCCAGTCACAGCTTCTCTGGAGGCTGGCAGAGAACCTTATAATCTCTTGAGATTTTTCTCTTTCTCTTTTCTGTAGTTTTATTAGGTGACATGGTGCCCAGAAGAAGCTGCACAATCCTTTTGAACACTCTCGGTGATGGTCATTCTACCACTTCCCTGGACAGCCAGTTCCAATGCCTTTACGACCCTTTTGGTGAAGAATTTTTACCTAATGTCCAGTCTAAACCTTCCCTGAGGCAATTTCCTCTTGTCCTGTCACTAGGTCCCTGTGCAAAAGCATCACCTGAAACCAAAGGCTCTGCAGGTTCCCCTCAAAGTGCCTCTGCAGCAGCACTGAGCAGGGAAACTCTTCGTGGCATCTCAGCAGCAACTCTACTGTCTATACTGGAGGAATAATATCCATAATGAACATCATCCACTTTCCAAGGGACTTGTAAAGGCTCCTTCTCCCTTTATAAAGGGGCAGGCAGTAGTTTGCCTGAGCTGGGAGAGAAGCAAATCTCCTAATGCTCCCCAGCTCATTCCCTCCTTCTTCTTCACATACAAGTGAAGAGGGGGAATGAGGGAGGAAACAGAGTCTACTTCTGGGGATGAAGCAGATGAAAATCCAGATAAAGCTGCCATAGAGATTTCTTCTTTATTTACTACTGCAATCCAGAATACAATTGCCAAGGATTTTGTTGATCTATCATAAAAAAAAAAAAAAATCAGTTGACCTAGAAGGCTGAGGCTTTTCTTTGTATTGCTACAAATGATACATCCTTTTGCTGTTGCAACATTGGTGGCATGAAAGTTTTAACAATTAACAAAAACAGCTAAAGTAGCCACATTAAATTTGTAAGTATACACTGTGAACAACATAAAAATAGCTTAGGATGCAAGAATCATTCCAAACCAAACACAACCTAAAAATAATGAGGTTAAATTTAACAGAAATTAAATATATTTAAGATCCAGGAAATGTTAAGCTAAAACAACTGCACTTTGCACTGACGCTAAAAAGTTATTTCAGGATCTTAAACATTATTCAGATTTCTACCAAGCTAGGATTTTTTCTGAGGCTTCATCTATATATTTTCTTCTGTTTGAGATTCTGGCCCTTACAAATGTTTAACATCGGGCATTCATGAAACAATTCAGCATTTAGAAATGGATGTTCCCAATTGACTATTACAGCTAGATCATTTTTTAGGAGGCAAAGGATTGAGGACAAAGAAAATTCTTCAGTTTAAGACAACTATTTCAGAAGTTAAGCACTGCTCTGCATAAGAGAATTTTGGTTGAATAATGACATTTTTAAAGAAAACCAAGAGACATATACTGCCATTTACTTCACACTTGGTAAAACATCACTCAGTTGAGTAACTAATGTAATCTATGATGAAAATCTCTTCTGATTTTCAAAACATTAGCAAGTAGATGTTCAGGTTCTATATCTGGGGTCCATACTTATATTATATTTTTAAAATTAGTGTGGTTGCTACCAACACTTCTCCATAAAGCCCCAAAGCTTCTGAATTAGGTAATACTATGTAGGATACACTTCCTTTCTCTTTTTCTTTTTTGATGTAACCAACAGATGCAAACTCCAACTCTTTAAAAATTAGTTGTCAATTATTTTCTTCTTTCCTGGGAGATAGTTTATATTCATCTCAATTTTTCACAAAGGTGGGTTGAGGCTGCCATTCTGTTTGGGAGAAGGAGGGGAAAGACTACTGCTTCAGATAGGATGAGCTGTATCAGTTTCAAATTCCCTTGGGTTGGAAAAAGTAGCAGAATTATACCAGAAGAAAAAATGGGAAGGGCCAAAAAGCAAATCTTTAAAAATCAGTTGTAATTTACAGACTGCTCATTCGTTATGAAGGAGAAGAAGAGATGAAGTCCAAGGTTTTGTGGCTGTCGGTCAAAAAATGAGATTCTCCCAGCTGGTAACACAGCAAAATTCACCCCAAGTCTGATGTTTATGAGCTCTTTTTCCCAGACAACCATGAACTAATCACATAAATGCCACAAAATACAGAAAGCCAGCTTCAGCTGGAGAGCAACAACCCTCAGGCAATTTCAACAGCTCAAGTGTCACAAGAACCATCTCACTTGCAGGAGTTACTTGGTGGCTTCTCCAAGCTGGTTAAGCCAAGTCTCTCAGCACACATTTTCTTTCAAATATTCCTAAAGCTATATGGATATCTTGAAAAAATTCCCTTGCTCAGCACTGCCACAGAAGCCCAGGTTTTGGGGGATCCCTGTTGTTAGTGAATTTAATGGGTTAATCCCATCATTTTTCATGGATGTGCGGACTTTGGAGGACTTGCTCAGGCAAGGATGCTGGTGCCTGAGTCATCAAATCACTGGTGGGACAGGAGATCCCAGTCTTTTATGTATAGTCCCCTATGGTTTGAGGGAATCTGTGCTGAGAGGAGCACAGTGTACAGCAGGGGCTTTTGGAGTATCTGACACCCGGGCAAGAACACAGATGTTTCAAACCAGACTGGCATTGTAGCATTTGGATCACTTTTCAATTCTTCCCAGATCTTTTAAAGCAAAGGTGGAATTTACCCTGTAAAGGGAAGGTTAAAGTCATGGAAGAATTCATCAAACAAAACTGGATTCAGTTGCTGTTGAAGGTCCCACACACAGATCTGTGATTTACTGTAGGCTGGAAGCAACATTTAGAGTTCCCGGTGATGGGTCTTAATTACGTTGTGCAGAGCTCCAAGCTTATTTAAAGTTGTAGCAGACAAGTATGATTTGTGTGTTTAGGATCAGAGTGATTCACTCAGCCACATGAAAACCCATGGCCTGCACTGGTCAAGGGTATCTCAAGGTCTGCTGAGAGTGGGCTCTGCTGATATCAACTGTAGTTATTCCCTTACTTTATTTAAAGCCAAAAAGAAGGAGCAATTTGAAGGTAGTAGATTTAAAAGAATTACTATTATAAATTAGGGGGAAAAAACCAGCTAAATGGAGAAATCTCTTTTAGGGGATGTGTGTCCTACTGCTCCGTCAGCTGTGTTTCAATTTTTTTCCCCTGACAGAAAAATAAGATAGGATCTAAACCAACAATCCTGTTATTATCTAGAAATTTATGGCATAGCACAGCTGTTCAAAAGGATGCTGGATCACTGTCTCTGTTTGCTTTTACCTGTCCACATTCTGCAATGATGCACTTAATTCAGTGTTTCTTAAGTTTTAACTGTGGTCATGCTCTGATAATTGAACTACACCCTGGGAATGGGATACATTTCTGACACCTGGCTATCACACCCTCCACTAAAAAAACACAGCAAAGGTGACATAATGATTTTTTTTTATATATGATGTAGAAACTCCACATACCTACTGAATGGATGAATCAAGCAATTCATATGTCATCAAAAACGCTTTAAGATAGCTTTAGAGGATGAGTAAACTTCATGGGAAATAACAGATTAATGACAAATGTGCTCTCATTTAAGCCATTGCACTGGCTATGACTGCAGCATTAATGGCACCTTTGCAACCATTTTTGTCAGTCGTGAGACTGTTCCCCTCTTCTAGCCAGACAGAATGGCATTAACAGGTTTGTATCAAACACTGAATGCAGCTGAAGAACATCCCAGGGAGAATTTTCCAGGGTCTGTACTACCTGTGGTAACATGTTTCTACACCTGTGATTTGACTTGCTAACATTTTAATCTTGCTTTTCATAGAAAATTCTGTGCAGCTTCTAAAAACATGACAGAATTCAGGAACCCTCTGGTATAAACAAGAGATACCAAGCTGGCCAGGGAAGTTTCCTGGCATCCCAGAACTTCATGGCAGGTATAAGCATTGGCAAGTACAACAAGGTGACACTGTTGATCAGCTGGGCTCCCAGAGAGGGCACTTGCACTTTCATGAAATATTTGAGGAGTTCTTAACTCTGTTTTNAGAAACCTTGAAATGGCTTGATAAAGCAAGCTACTTTCACAGTGGTAAATTAACTATACCCATTTCACCCATTAATACAGACATGTGAAGGGAGGAGGTTTGTCAGAATCTGTGCTCTATTACAGTTCAGGGTTTGCCTCATGATCCTGTGTAGTATCCCTTCCCATCCACTCACAGTGACTACTTCACTAGTCAGAAGTATCAAATGACTGGTTTTGCTTTGCTATTCCACCCAAAGCAAACTAGAAGGACTTGCTTGTATAAAATGGCTGTATTATTAACCTCTTACTTTCCACATCAAGGAACCAAGGGAATTACTGCATTTTGTGGGTCAGGCATCCTGATTGCTGGCATCAGCTGTAGTTAATAACCTCAGAAAGATGGCGTGCTGTCTTTTGTGCAAGATGGACATGTACAGTGCTAAGAAGTTCTCTACTAACTGGACTCAAACACTACTTGAAGGGAACAAAGTGTTCCCAACCCTCTTTTCAAAATCAGAAAAGGGAGAGACAATACTCCTTAAGGCATTTGCCAAAATGATAAGGGAGATGAACAAAAACCACTCCCAGCAATACTTTAAGCTCACCAGAATTCTGCTTTACCTATTCCAGTGCTGATGCTGCTGATCCCAAATTCTCAGAAGTCCCATCCCACCTGTGCAGGGCAGCAAGAAACAGCAACGTTACCTTGCCTGCATTTTGACATAAAATCATTTGGGGGGAGGGGGGGAATGTTAGTGAACTTCTGAAGGAAGTGACAGACTCTTTGATGGTATCACTTAAGTCGGCATGCCCAGGCCTGAAACCCCACCTCTCACATGTTGTTTGCTGTACATTTAGGTCACTGAAGTACATCTCCAGGGAGGGGCTGTCTCCTGAAAGCTTCAAGATACATTGCTTCCTGTCTCCCTAATCAGCTGTGCAACAGGGTAAATTTAGAAACAAAAGGCAGCACAGCAGTGCTGGCAAATGGGTTTAGTGCACATTAAAACCTGTTCTGGAGAAGTCAGAACAGGTTGTGCATGTCTTCAACTCAGGCTCTGAGCAAAACAATAAATGACTTGCATACATTCAGCACCTTTCATCCTGAGAAAACCTGCAGTATTTTACATAATAGGAGTTCTCATCTATCCACCCATGACCAGGCACCTGTGGAAGGCAGGGCAGGCTGCACAGGCCAGATGGGGCACAAATGTGGTAAAGAGGCAAGAGAAGATGATCATCTCTATTCAAACACACAGGAGGAATTCAGGTGGGCACATGAAATAGCCAGGAAAACAGTGTATGAAATAGTCCTTGCTTGACAATAAGTACAGTGAATTATTTAATGACCCTGAGCCAAACACAGAGCATTTCATCTTAACTTACTGAAATTGCTCCCAAACATGTTTATATTCCACAAAATTCTCTTTCAAGTTTTCTGAAGCTTATTTATTCAAGGGCAGAAGTGCGAACAGCAGAAAGTCAGCTACAAGGAAGACCTTCCTCAGTAGGGAAAAAAAGAAAAAAAATATTGTAGAGAGAAAGTTTTGAGGTGAAGGAGGTGGGAAATATGCCACTCCCTTAAGGGAAATACATACCAGTAATCAAATAATGTGTAAGTCTGCAGGCCATAATTTTTACCACACCACTCTACACAAGAGAATGTGCAAAAAAGACTGTTCCATTAGAAAAGACCACACACTTCTTTGGCTGGATTTTTTCCCCTCTTACCCAGTTTGATGCTTTTGTTTTTGCCAAGACTGGTATCTGGGCTTAGCTTCAAGCTCATCAGTACTTCTCCCGTAGAGTTTCAGCCAAAAATACATCTTTTCCACAAAGGCTGGATGATTTTCAAGATGATTTTACTTCTCTGTAGGAGGTTTTTCTCCTATTAAATGAGAGCTGTGCTCAATCTATTGTATCTTGGCCACACTCGAACTCGACTTGCTGGGTTAATTCATAGACAAATTGCACACATGCAGTACATTTAGTTAGAAGACAGATAGCAATAAAGCACCCCTTACCACAGTGGAAATATTTTGTCCAGTTCATTAAAGCAGCTGACCTTATTTAAAACATGCAAAGATTTTCAATTGAAGAAAAGAGGAGGTACCAAAGGGCATCTTAACCAGAGAAATAAGGCTGGACAAATGGAACTAGCAAGTAGGGTTTTTTTGTTTTAATTTTTTGCATTTTTACGCCATCAGTACGATTGTCCATTGCAAGGAATTACCAGAAAAATTTGCAGGGTCAGAACTGCGCCTTTCTGAGGTGTTTACCTTAGCTAACAACAGATTGCAGGAGCAACAGGGGTTACTAGCTGATGTAAGGAAGGGGTCCATTGATCCGAAACTCTATGAATCTGCACTTTCTGACTTAGTCCTTTAGCTCTAGTAGTGGCCCCAATTCTTTGACTTGGTGCTCAGGAGTGGTCCTCAGAAATCAGCTCGATCTTTCAGCCACCCTGCGGCCAGGTCAGCTCCATCCCATTTCTGAGACATGCTCATCAAACTTGTTCTTTGAATGCTGCCACAATGGAACTACTACAGCCTCCTCACGCACCCCTACCAAACAGCCAGAAGAGTAAAAGAAGGTTTTTCTAACCTGAAGTTTACTTTACTCCAGTGTAACTTCTCACTCTTTACTCCATGCATAATAGGTTCATAGTAGCACTTGCCTTTTACTTGAAGATCATCTTTCCCCATTTAGTCAGCTTTTCTGTAGATAAAGAGCCCAGCTACTTTAATCTTCCTCTCTCACATTTTCCTCGTCATCACTGCTTGCCTCTGGACCATGTTGAGTGCCTGCCTTTTATCAAATGCTGTACTCAAACGTCTGACCAGCACTCCAGCTGCTCACAGATATGAACCAGCGTAGGATTCCTTTGTGTCTGTTGTATTTGCATTTGTGCATCCCATGACAGCATATACATTTATCTGTTAGTTAAATAACAGATAAGTCAATTTTGTGTTGATCTCCTGAGCCAGAAAAGTAATTTTATCTACAGAGCTAGTAGGTCCTATTTACAATTCCTATAGCCAACTACTTCTCAGTACATACGTACATATCTGTCTCAATTGGTTTGTCTCCATTTTTTCTCCAAACACTTCAATGTCTGATCTTGTCTTACAGTACACTCGAAGCCCCTCTGAATTTTGTGTGTGTATTTCTAAATACAGTTCACAAATATATGCAAAGTATTAGTTCATATAAATGCACAAAATGTAAACATCTTGTCTGAGATCTGAGTGTTTGGATAACACAGAAAGTATATAATCCATTTTTTCAGATGACACAATGAGAAAAGGGAAGAAACAAAAGCCTAAGATAGTAGCCACTGTAGTCAGTTCTAGAAGCAGTCAGAGCACTGTTTAGGTATTATGGGACATAAAAATCTCCTCTTTGTTTCAGTAGCAGGCTAGGTCCAGTGCAAGCACAGCATGGAGTCCAAAGGGCTGATTCAAGGCTGGAAAAGAGCTCCAAGATCACTGAGTCTAAGCTTTGACCAAGCACCCCCTTGTCAACTAGACCATGGCACTGAGTGCCATGTCCAGTTGTTTCTGGAACACTTCCATGGACAGTGACTCTACCACTTCCCTGGGGTGCAGGGGGGCACTCCCCTCATCCAGACCATTGATAAAGACATTAAACAGGTCTGGCCCCAGTACTGAGCCCTGGGGAATCCCACTTGTGACTGGCCCTCAGCTGGATGTAACTCCAGTCACCAATCCTCTGTGGGCTGGGCAATCCAGCCAGTTTTTCAGCATCCAGCAAGCAGTGCACCTGTCCAAGCCATGAGCAGCCAGTTTCTCCTAAATGCTGTGTGAAATGGTTCAAAGGCTTTATTGAAGTTCAGGCACACAACATCCACAGCCTTTCCCTCATCCACAGGCAGGTCACTTGGTCATAAAAGGAGATCAGGTTGATCAAGCAGGACCTGCCTTTCCTAACACCATGCTTCCCAGACTTCTAGCTTCAAAAGCATCCTGAGTCTGCTTCAAATGCCTGGACATCAACTTGTCATCTTATATTCCAGTGCTGCTGCTCTAACAAAGACATACCTAGCAACAAAGTCAGAGCACATAAATAGTTACACTCAAGTGCAGCATAAATCCATGTTAGTACATTTTAAAACAGTCTCGGCCCACCCATGGAGGCATCTTAAATCTTTAAAACCAAAAGAAACCCCAGCAACTGTCATGGGATCTTGGGGATAGGAAAGTAATCAAAAAAACCCTCTTAATCTCTATTTAAAGAGAATAGCTCAAGCAAGTAGCACAGTATGTGCTGTGTATCAGTGGAACATGTCACTCCATTGTATTAGGCACCCATTAGGACTTAATCCTTGCTATGAGTAAACTCTTTGCTCCATAATGTACCAGTTCTGGTCTCCACGGCCACACACACATCTGTGTGCAGTGACAGAATGCACACACACTGAAGTGCAGAGCATGGATTATGCACTAAACATGAAGGTAAATGTCAGGGTAGACAAATCTTACTTGCAGCCAACTTTCCTTCGGTCCCAGATTAAAAGCAAAATATACTCTCTCACAGGGGGCAGAGACTGGCAACCCTAATTCTCTTACCCCAGCCCTTTGGTTTTGGGCTTTTTGTGTGGAAGGTGCCTTAAAGGCCCCAAAAGTTGACTACTCAAGACTGGCTTCTTGAGAGGCAACACAATGGAATAACATGTGTGCTGATGTTCTCTCATTATTCAGTCTGGTTTCCTGATTGAAATGATTCTATGTCACACCTAAAACCCTAAATATTTTAAAATAAGAAACAACTATGTGGACTTTGTAACTGGGATGACACTTTTATTGGTTTTTTTTTTCTTTTCCTCATGAAGCCTAGAACAAATATAATGCTTATGAGAAACTGAGTTGTCTAGAGCAGGAAATTAGTGTTTATATTTAGAGTATCTATATATAGACACACACACAAATGCATGCCACAATAATCTATGCCTGTATATATGTATAATGAAGCAAGATTTTCCCCCCATTGGTCACATTCATGATCAATGTACTTTTACACCTAAAGGCTCACTGGCTTCCCAGAAGCAGCTCAACAAGAAAGCTCAACCTAAAAAATAACAGAAGGAAGAACTGGTGCACATTAGTGGTAACTGTGCACTCTTTTCCACGAAATAGAAGGGAATTAAAATTAACTGGTGAACAGCACAGGAGGGCTAACTTCAGTCAGTTCACCCTTCCTACTGAGTGTCCACATGCCAGTGAAAACCATCTTCTGGTAGGCACCAATATATGACCCTTCTATAATGCATTTGTGAGTTTAAACTTGTAGAATGAGATGCATACCTTAAACTAGATTGCAAAGATTATATTCATATGTGGTGATGTCACTGAGTAGAAGAGCTCCAGAATAGCACAGCTTGAGAATTAATTAATAGGAAGTACTTAATGCTTAACTCTCAAAGCATTTTGCAAACATTAACATTTCAGTGCTCCCAGGACACAAGTAAAACCATGCACACAGCTTTCCTGGGAAATGGTAAAATGCCTCACTCAAAGGCTCAGCAGGAAGTCAGGTGTGCCATTACAAGGTGGGAGCTGTCTTTATCCAGGGCAATGTGTACCCAGGCAGATTGTACCTGACTACATTTAAAAAAACCCCCATCTTTATCCTGTTTCAGATGTTGCCAGTGCAATTACTTCAATAACGTCTGTTAGATGTTAGTGACATTGAAAATAAAATGCAAGCGAATGTGAAGTGCCGAGACCACCAGCTGTCTTCAAAGTGAGACATTTCCAAGAGGAGCAAAGAAATATGGTCCTCATGCAGCAGCAGCACACATCTGCTTCCTTCCTATTTTCATGAACCTCACCAGGCTCCTTTACTTTCTTTTCAAGGTGACGATAAAGCAAAATCCACATATTGCAATAGCAAACATCACCAGCAGAGATGACAGTTGTAAAGAACCTTAGCCATGCTGCAATCATGGATTTTCATGTAAAACCAGCTTGTTTTCCAAACCATGGCTAGTATATGGATGAGAGGAACTTGGATGCTGATACTGCTGTTTGGGTAACAGGTTTTCTAGCATTATTGCCACTAAGCTGCATAGAGAAATTTCTATTTCTCAGTGATCTATTGGTGCTTATCACATTCATATTAGAAGAATCTATATCCACAGAAAGATTACCAGAACCTGAAAGGCCATTCCAGAAACAAAGACCTCTAAAAGGAGATTAATGTTTTAAGTGGAAAACAAACATTTGAAAAATAAAGGAAGTCACAGTTTTACACACTGGCAAATACAAATCCAAACCCCAGGGCTTTAAAGGAGTTACTTGAATCACCTGTGGGCAGGGATGAAGGGGGTGGCAGGTACAAGTGCATTGATAGGGGAGCTTTCATCAGCCCAGCAGTTGTCACCTTCTGTAGCACTGACACTTTTCTCAACCACAGCCTGATCCTGTGTGGCAAAAATTCGGCCTCCCCATGGGCTTTGCTTTTGCCAGCAACTTCTCCAACTACACAGCCATTGATCACCACTTTCAGGCTGAACCCCACTAGCCTAACCAGAAGGTACCTCACAGTTACTGCTATTTGCTGTGAGGTATCACCATCTAAATCACACCATTTCTTAGCACTGTGGGTTGGGATTTTGTCATACACAAACATAACCCGTTACCTCATTTCGACTGTAGACTTTGACAGTCCAGGATTGCAGCTGCACCTCTCAGAGGCCTCTGGGTCACACTTCAATAACAGATGATAGGTATGAAAGGATTACATCGCTTGGCAAAGTCTGAAAAGGGCCCCTACTCAGTCAAGAGAGCTGAGACAATTGTATTTGTAAGGCTAACAGTGAAACTGAGACAGAAAGACTGAATTACTCTGTCAGCTTAAAAAAACCCCATCATGGCTAACATCAGGTTAAGTGCTAGGCAGGAGTCCTCCAACAGGCACTATCACTCCCTGCTCCCACTAGGACAGCTGGCTGTAGAAATCAAAGCAATGACACAGCCAAACCTTTCCAGTCTCAAACAAGAACAGGAATCCACTATTATTCAAAAAAGTCATGCTTGCTGATGACCATCCTGTACCAGGAGCTGGAGCAGCAGCACGTTTGGAGTCAGACTGTAATTTCTGTGTTATATTACAGACTTCAAACATGACAGCAGCTGGATTTCAGAAAGGAGGAACTGCTCTCCTCTGGGGACAAACAGCACCTAGCATTACAGTCCAATCTTTAGGTGTTAGGGAAGCAAAACTCACAGATGGTAAATACAATAAATAATTAACACACACTAGAGCAGCTCAGAATTAACATACATGGTAGGAGGAGAAAGAGCATTTTGGGTGAGGTCGAATGTACCATTTTTATTGAGCTCTGGTTTGTTGTTGCAGGATGCTGAAAACAAAGCCTCTTGGGCTGCTCCGGACCCCTCCCCTTAAAAAATAAAACAAAACAACCCCCTCTCCCCCAAATACACTTACTAATAGACAGGAAAAGCGTATAAAACTACTTGGCCTCTCATGTTCTAAAACAAGTCAATGTAATATAGAAAATTCTATCATCAGAGTGACCAACTTCATTCCCACATAGAAGAAATAAAACCAGTCTGTGACAGCCTAGACCTGTAGAATTCACTGTTACAACCTCCGCATTAAAGACAGAGGAGTATGCCTGGAAAAGTGAAAACCATGTGTTTTCCACAAAATCCATTAGGCAGCTTTGTCAGATGTGTCAGTATTTATACATTTCTCATTCAACATGCCTAGAGAAAAACATATTGGCTGTTTTATTTGAGCCTTAAGTACTGGATATGTTAGGTGGTACAAAACTCTACCCTCTGTTCTAAAGACAATATGATTCTTCAGTTAGAGTTGGTTTCACCATTTCACATCAACCAAGATCTCTCATCTCTTCTGATTTTGAAGACACCTAAGTTTACAGGGTGCAGATAACCCCTGTTAGTAATAAGAAGTGGTGACAACAAATGTCAAGAAGGACACCTTTACTCTTCGGGAGGAACATATAAACTCTGGATGCTGATACTGTAAATAAAATCAATGGCCCTGGATTTATCTCTGAATGAACCTCCAAAACAGGAGGTGCTATACAGATCATAGCCTGATCCCAAATAATTATTCTGTTGATGATCCAAGATGAAAAATGCTGTCCTTGGCCGATAACTTTTACTTGTTGCCTTGGAAGCATATTATTTCTGGCTTACTGAAACGAATACTTCTTATTTTTAACTAAGTGTTGAAAATATTTCAAAGAGAATTGCCAAGTGAGCCTGTAATACCTGGACCAAATATCCTGTTTTGCATTAATACAGTCTATTTAGGGCTGCCTCAGAAGGTCACTCATATTTCAACTACTGCAGTATGTCACCACCTTATAAATGAGAGTGGTATCAGCAAACAAAATTGGTGCCTTATCATTCCCTGGCACTGGCCACCTACTCCCAGGTGGAAGATATGATGTTACATTTAAATTTAAAGGATTTGGGTGACTAAAGCTGTCTGTGAACTCAGAAGTACATGACAAACAGATAAAACCATCAAGGGTTGTGCCTTTAACTAAGAAAACACACAAATGTGCTGAATTCCACAGGGTTGGGGCAATTGCTGCTGAATAGTAACAACTCTGGAACTGCTAAAATGCAAACAATGTATGACTTTGGCCTTTCCAAATTGCACTACATTAAAAAAACCCCCATCCTTTAGACTGTTATACAGAAGGTCAAAATTAATGAAACCTGCCAAGATATTTTAAACTAAAATCTTCAGGCACTTTCAAGGTATGTCATTATATATTTCACAATTCATAAGTCAAAACTTGGAAATGAAAATAGTGTCTTTATTGATAGTCTGCCACAAATTAATGCATAAACTTAAGAGTTAGCCAAAAACATATCTGCCATCTGAACATGGCAAGCATTATCTGCAAAAAGTGGATGCTTTCTTCTAGTAGATACCCAGATGTTCTGTTACCAGATCTCACTATAGTGCCATATGCAATTAAAGTATTGTTTTACACAAGCTGCACGATGCTCACCAGAGTCACTGTCTCTTCACTACTGCAAGCACACAGAGATGTACACTTTAAGCGTTTACTGAAGCCAGTGGAATTCATTTGTCTCTCAGGTGAGCTTGCACACTGTATTTGCAGGACTGGAGTTTATGACTACAAAAGCAATGACAAGGGGGACAAGAACAGGCGCATTACAACAGGCACTCCAACAATTCAATGCATCTATCTTACTGAAGGAAATCATATCTTTACATACTATTGAATGTTAAAAACAAACAAAGATGTTTAAGCACAAAGTATATATTTATACCAAATAAAACAACTGAAAAAGTATTACATAAAGAAAAATAATGTAACAGAATGTACCTAAGTACCTAGCTTACAGTCATGCTCATATCTAAAAATAACATTGTTAAGTAATATATATAATTTTGGACATAATTCTCTAACATACAACATGATTCTGTGATTCTAAATGTGGAGAGTACTTTTTCCATGATACAGAACACAAATTATTTTATACAGGCACACCTGCTAATTTGTATAAAAACATGCTTCTAAGTGAAAAGGTCACTGTAGTACTAATTTACCATGTAGTGTTAATCATGTTGAAATTGTCTCTTCTCCTTTTGCATTGGTGAGCGCCAACACTGAATGGTACAATATTTGATCCATATGGTTCACTGACACTGCAACCTATTCCCAAGCAGTAGCCCTGCCTGGGTGTTCTGTACAGCCCCATCTGTCTGCATATAGTGTATTTAAAACTAAAAGCTATTACAATTATTACAATGATTTCTGTTTCAATATATACATCAGTATAAAATACTACCAAAAACACTTTTGCATTTCAAACAATTTTAACCACTTCATCAAACAATGCATTTGTAGAATTAAAAAAAAAAAATCCAAATTCATATTGACTGCCAACAGTACAGCATCTCTGTGGTATGCTTCCTAATAAATGAGAGAACGGAAATGTCTTAATTCAAATAAGTATCATGAAATAATTAATGTTAGAGCAGTTCAAGGATTCCCAGTTTGTCAGTATCTACCCTAAGCAGTGCTACCCAAATACAGCATAAGCCATTTTGTTTCTACAATGAGAATAAAACATTCAAATATTAAAGCTGTGACAAACACACAAAAGCAAGGAAAGATACCTTATTCTGTACTCAATTCTGTTGTAGCATGTCAGGAGTTTGCACTCAGTGCATCATATCTGGTTGTGTGCATGGGCTGGGGAATGAGGTGCTGGAGAGCAGTGCTGCACAAAGGGACCTGGGGGTCTCTGTCAATGGCAAGTTGAACATGAGCCAGCAGTGCCCCAGCAGACAGGAGGGCCAACCCTGTCCTGGGGTGCATCAGGCACAGCATCACCAGCCAGGCAAGGGAGGGGATTGTCCCGCTCTGCTCTGCACTGGGGCGGCCTCACCTCGAGTGCTGGGGGCAGTTTTGGGTGCCACAATATGAGAGGGATATTAAGCTATTGGAGAATATCCAAAGGAGGGCAATGAAGATGGTGAAGAGCCTGGAGGGGAACCCACTCCTCATGGCTGAGGTCACTTGGTGTGTTCACCCTGGAGAAGAAGAGACTGAGGGGAGACCTCACTGCAGTCTACAACTTCCTCATGAGGGAAGAGGAGGGACAGGTAAGATCTCTTCACTCTCAAGACCGGTGACAGGACCCAAGGGAATAGCCTGAAGCTCCCCTGAATCAGGGGAGGTTTAGGCTGGATACCAGGAAAAGATTCTTCACCCAGAGAGTGGCTGGGCAGTGGACCCAGCTCCCCAGGGAAGTGGTCCCAGCACCAGCCTGACATAGTTCAAGATGCG
>VZTR01009367.1:31145-73155 GCA_013400775.1 Chaetops frenatus
GACAGGACCCAAGGGAATAGCCTGAAGCTCCCCTGAATCAGGGGAGGTTTAGGCTGGATACCAGGAAAAGATTCTTCACCCAGAGAGTGGCTGGGCAGTGGACCCAGCTCCCCAGGGAAGTGGTCCCAGCACCAGCCTGACATAGTTCAAGATGCGTTTGGACAGCCCTTTCAGGCACACGGTGTGAAGCTTTTGGAGTCCTCTGCAGGGCCAGGAGTTGGACTTGATGATCCTGACGGTCCCTTCCAACTCAGCTTATTCTGTGATTCTCTATTGCTGTGATACCTGGATATAACTGTGGAAGACAACTGAAATAGAATCAACTCTGAATTTCCTTGCTGTTGTGGTTTTATGTCAGATCATTCAAGTTATGAAAACTTAGTGTTTTTTTCTTTTCCTGAAGGGAAAGAGAGAGAGGAATTCATGATGAAATTGCAAAAATGCTACTTAAATCCCTATCTTGGACACAATACACTGCTTTAGGAGCTACTGTGTCATTGCACAATATAAGTGGCCTACTAATCACTGCATTATTGGTGTAGCAGAATATATATCATCGTGAATGTGTTTTAAAAATTGTTGTTTTAAAACTTGCCTGTATCCCATAACAAGCCACAAAATTTTTCAAACACAAATATGTTTATGTAAAGTAGTAAATGTACATTTATAGTGGCAAATTTCATATCTCTGCCTCTGCTGCTTCAGTTTTTAAAATGGGATTTGGTTAAGAGTTTTCATTCTTTACATCATCCTAAAACAGAATTACTTCTGAATCATAAAAGAAATCCAAATGGCAATAGTAATATCATGGGGTTTTTTGTTTGTTTTGCTGATTTGTTCCTAGCTTAAAAAATAATCAGTGTCCTTAAAAAAATGCAAAACAGTAAAACCCAAAATATTCCTTCTCAGGAGAAGTCCCTACTGAGAGTTTTTTCCCAAACTAAGTTTCACGCTTACAGTATCTTTTCAGTCATGTTATACACCCTTGAAAATAAAGGCTCAATATTGATAACAGTGACAGCCCTTAATTATAGAGGTGTTAACTGGTGACACTATTTTTTATCAGAAAAAAAAGTCCCACAAAAATTCATAGCTTATATTGAAAGTTTGATTCATGCTCATTTTGTTCATTTAAAAATACTCTTTGGAAACTTGTGTCAACTCCTGGAGACAACTTAGTGATACATCTTTTCCTGTTAAAATAAAAATTACTCATATCCACCTCTACCCCATGCTGAGCTCTACTACTAATATACACTTCATTACCTGCTCATGTCACCATCTAACACATATCTTTACATTCTTCTACATCTAGTGTCCAGGGCTTATTTTTCATCAAACAGAACTTGATAACAATTACACTTAGATGTTTTTATTGAGAAGTTTTTTGGTGTTCTAGCTTTTCCATTGCAATGCACAGTGATATTAATAGTTCAGAAATTTTTTCTGTCTTAAGAGAAACTTCTCATAAATTTTTCTTTCCCATTAAGGATTTTAAAATCTGAACTCACTTAGAGACCAAAACTGAAAACCAGGAGAGATTAGATGTAATTTTAAAATGGTTCTGCTACTTTAAAATGCATTTAAAATTTGTACAAATGACAATTTGTATTTGTATTATAATTTTTTCATTGCTGTAATCAGATTGTAATTCAAAGTCTTGCAAATACACATGAAAAATAAGCCACTGGTCATGAAATCTAATGATTACATTCAAAGCTAGCCTTTAAAAAAAATTAAAAAGTTACAGGCAAAACCTACTGGTTTATGTACTCACTAGCTTATCAGGCTACAATAGGCATGGTTTAAGTATAAAAAAAAGCAGACAATTCAGATTTAAATAAGACTGTGAAATCAGAAAAAAACCCCTTAGATTTCACTATTAAAAAAACCCCAGAACACCTATAATTACTTCCCATCCTACAGCTACAGTTAAACCAACTAACAAAAATAATCAAAGTATTTTTGACAAATGGAAGTTAGGCTAGAGTATGCGGCAACAATCAAAGTTCGTATATGTTTCTATGTAAAATGACTCATGATTTACTATAACATAAAATACGAACAAAAGCACTTTGTGGCTAATGCAAGAGCTACTAGTAGGAACACTTAATGCCAAACAGTCTTCAGCCCTCCTTTACATCATATCTCCAAATCAGTATTGACTTCTTTTGACCAGATACATCATTTTTGGCTTGTCACCCCAGTATGTCATGTTTTACCACTTGCCACAGGCAGTAGGAGACAACTAGCAAACTACAAGCAGTGACATGCAGAAACTAACTCTCAAATCTGAGTACTTAGATAAAATGATATGCAAGCACACACTAGGACAAAAGGAATGGCATTCGTTATCCAAAATAGGCTCATCAACCCTCCCCATCCCCCCTGAACAGTAGTTGCAACAGCTATAGAAAAAGATCAAGAAGATGTCTGTTCTTCAGAGTCAACTGTGGAAAAAAGTCAGCAATATATAACAGCAGCGATGGACAAGGAAGAGCAAACCCAAAGAATCTTGTTGAGTATTTGTTCATTTACTTTTTCTGAATACAAGCCAAAGTGCACCACACTGGCTTGTTCTGAACTTCAGACACAGATGTCCTAATCTCCTTAGATCCTTCACAGATTTAGAATTCAGTCTCCCTGAGGCCCCTATAACCAAGTAAGAAAACTCTCTTTATCTAGCTTGGTGGCTGCCAAGACAGATTCCATGTCATTAAGGATGTCAGAGCTCAAAGCCTCTTGCAGACTTGGCATCAGTTCTTCTCCTTCTATATTCATTCCATCTCCTTCCAGTGTCCCAAGGTCCACATTTGTCCCTGGAATGGCTTCAAGGTAGTCTGGGAAACGGTTCTGATGGGATGGTATGTTACTTTGGCCGATAGTGTCACCTAATTATAACACAAAGATGGATATTAAGTATACTGGAAGTACCAAACCTACAATTTATCAGGACAACTGCTCAAAGGTCAATCATGTACCTCTTGCATCATACAAGCAGTGTGACTCAGAAATCCATCAAAACCCCCAAAGATAACTTGACTGCATGCAGATGTACAAAGAACATGCCTTTGTTTCAAACTTTCACCTACTGACTCAAATCTTACAGATCTTTGATGTCACGTAGCATAATTTAATTTTTACACTCGAAGGAAAAAGACAATACTGAGTCAAATATGGTTTTGGAGTAGTATTAATGACACTGCATGAGGTACTTTTAGCTCTGAACAACATTACTTCAAAATGCAAACACACTCAAATCCCTTATAAAAACAGGAGTGGTATTATTTATGAGCAATTTCCCCACCCTCCCAATACAATTGATTACATATATATTTTTTCACAAATCTAACCATAATGTTTCTATTAGAGAAATAGGGGAAATAGAAGAAGGTAGAAAAACAATGCAAAATGTATCACAGCTTTTCAGAGTTGCTTGTTTTTACTGCAAATGAATACAAGTGTATTTGGCAAAAATGCATTAAAAATGTACACAAAACCAGACCTGTATCCATCTCATCAACACTGTTCAGGAAGTCATCTGGGGTTCTGGGTACACTGTAACTGCTCATGCTAAGTCCACTATCTGTGCTTTCATCTCTGGAGTGATATGTTCCACTGTAACAGAAGAAAATGAGGAGAAAAAAAATGAGGGTAGAGCAGTGAAGAAAATAAAATAGATGCTTGTTTTGAACTAATTTATGGGCTTTGAAAACATAGCTACCATGAGAAATCCCCTATTCTAATAAAAAACTGAAGCACTTGTTTGTGTGAGACACCTGGGTTTTATTTTATGCAGACCTTTTCCAATTAAAACCATATTATTTAGATTAAATTTAACTTGATGAGAACATACTTAAGCAGCTTTAAGAAACTGCCTACTTGTGTTGTGCATAATTTTAATCTTTTCACACCCACCCACAGCTAAAACCTTTCGAAGGATATCAGTTAATCCATAATGATTATAAAAATAATAATAATGATGATACACCCTTTTATGCTTCCATAAGGATAAAAAAAAATGCTTCTAACTAATGTTCCCATGTTTAATCAACCACTGAAGTGTATTTTTAGGTCACTGCTCTTATAAATAGTTGGAACTCCTTTAGCAATTCTTTAATTGCTTCCCATTGTTGCATTACTACTTGTTCAGTCACACATGTCAAGGCAAGAGAGCACCCAAATATAAATCAAATACTGGTACAGAAGCCATCCTATAAACAAACCCTGCTCAGAATGATCTTGCTGACAGAACAGTTAACCAAACTGATGGCATGGGGCCTTACATGCCTTCACTTTCTTACTGCTATCTCACTGTCTGCGCAGCAAGCAAGACCAAGAGAGCCACAGGGGAAAATGTGGGATGGGGCAGGAAAGTAGGCCAGTGTGTTCAGTTTATATATCGAGGTTTTGGTAGCAGGGGTCTGCAGGGATAGCTGTGTGACACAGCATGAGGAGCTGATCCCATGTCAGCCAGCTAGTTCCAGCTGTCTCCAAAGTGGTCCAGCTGCCCAATGCTGAGCCCCTCAGTAACAATGGTGGTAGCTTTGTCCTAAAATATTTAAGAAGAGGGGAAAAATGCTGAACAGCAGATGGGAGAGAGGAGTAAGAATATGTGAGAGGAACAACCCGGCAGACCCCAAGGTCAGTGCAAGAGGAGGGGCAGGAGGTGCTCCAGGCACCAGAGCAGAGATTCCCCTGCAGCCCATGGTGCAGCCCATGGTGCAGCCCATGGGGAGGTGGCTGGGCCCCTGCAGCCCCTGGAGATTCAAGGGAGAACAGAGATTCACCTGCAGCCCTTGGAGGATCCATGCCAGAGCAGAGGGATGCCTGAAGGAGGTTGTGACCCCATGGGAAGCCTGTGCTGGAGCAGGCTGACAGGACATGTGGCCCCCTGGAGAGAAGAGCTCCTGCTGGAGCAGCTTTACTGGCAGGAGCAGTGGCCTGCCTAAGCAGCTGTTGAAGGCCACCATTACCTCCCTCCCTCCTGCATCTCCTAATATTCAGTCTTCCCAAAGTATTTTCAAAATCTGTATTTCTTTAGGTTGTGGCAGCATTCACTGAGAATCCTTACTGATTTTCCATCCTACATCCTAAATGAACATCAACTTGATTTACTGTTTGAATTATCATTTGAAGACATACTGATCCTCCTCATGATGTATTTGTAAAGTATATAGTATATGCCTTTTTGTCAAGTATGAAAAACCAAAAAAATTATGAACAGCTATTCAACATCAGATGCCAGTAGAATGCCTTTTGTATATAAATATATACTATAAACATATGTATATATATGTGTATTTGATTCCATGAGGACATCTTTGCCATACAAAAAAGGAACCTAATATTTCTTTACAGATAAATCACAAATATTTCTCTTTTTTTAGATTGACTTAAAAATAAAATCACCACACATTTGATAAAATCCTAATAATTAAACTATTTAGAACTTCTGTGAACAAAAATGCTGGTTTACGTTATGGGACAAAATACTAAAACCAGAACTGAGACTATGCTGAACTAAAGCACTCCAGTGGAGAAGGCTTTTTGGCTGTTGCTCTCACACTTGGAATGTCCAGAACTTCTCTTTAAATCACTCCTTAATACACATTTCCTCTTTCTTCAATAAGATTTATTCATTTAGTAGTCACACCACCCGAAATTACCACATACAACTAAGCAGCATTACCCAAAATAGAGTGGATTCTTGTTCAACTAATAATTGTTACAATATGTGTATACAGAAGAAGAAATACCAATTTAGGAGGCTAACAGAGAACTACCATCACTGAATATAAATCTAACTGACAAAAATACATAAACAAGTGTGGCAAATCAAAAGGTGAAATAGTCTAATGAAATCTGCACAGATGAATATCCCATTCATAAAAAAAAAATCAAATACACCATAATGACAGTAAGTACTGAAGATAGCAGGCAGATTTGACTATGCATTTTAAACCACTGCTGAGCATTATCTCAAATTACTCCAATGTAGTGATTTTCTGAATTTTTTTAATGCTTCTATTATATAGGCAGCAGAAAATACTGAACAACCTAAAGTTTGAATATATAACTTCAGGGCCCAAATTTAGTACTGTCTCACCAGGAATTTTATATTGCACCCAGTAAAGATAGAAGGGAGCATTTCTCCAAGTCTGAACTTTAACATAAGGAGTATCGACATGATCTTTACATCAAAACGATTGGACTGCTTTCTGAGACAACAATGCATATTCACAAGTGTCCTTTCTTAAAAATCCCTTTCCCACACCCATATGACAGAATTAAGTGTGGTGCCACACATACACCAGCCTAGCAAGAGACAAATGTTCATACCAAAATGCAAATTAAGATAATCTGAACTCAAGTCAAACACACATTTTCAATATTTTGCATGGGTTAAGGGCTACATTTTAAAAAGAACCAGTTAAACATATATGCAACTAGGCAAGCAGTATCTTTCTGCATGCACTTTGCAGTAAATACCAACCTGCCATAAAATTGCAAAACATAAATTTGCCTTTTCTAGCTTTTTCCCCTGTTCCTAGTTAATGGCAAAGATCCATCACTTTATGTGTCTAGACTGAGAATGGATAAATTGCAGCAGTCCACTGCTGTGGCCATTTGAAGGCATTTCCTTCAGGTCAGACGACATGTTTTGAAGATGTGAGGACCTGTATGACATATGGTGGCAACAGCCTTCCAGAAGTTCAAGCCAGTATGTTACTATACCACATCAATACCATCATCTATCTACACAGACTTCCCATAGGAGAGCAAGCCAGGTTTGAATTGTCTTTGTCTCTTTTATTTCTTAGGATAGGCCAGCACAATCGAGGGTCAAGTAGTAACATCCTACAGAATGAATTCCATGTAGGATAATCTCTCAAAAAAAATTTCAAGTTTTCTAATTATAATTGCGTAGGAGATAAATCTTCCAAAAGGGATTACCCAAGATACAGATATCACTTATCTCAAGCTGCAGCAGTGTCTCCAAAGTTGTAATGTTTGGTATGAAGCATTTGCAAGCTGAAATCTGAACAGTATTTCCAACAAAATAAACACTTCAAGTCAGAGGGATTTAGGAAGAAGTTTTATGAAAGACTAGTTTATGCTGTAAGATTTTAGATCTTGAATGAAAATACCCACTTTAAAATAATACAGCATTTAAAATGAAACATGCCACTATTTGTAGACCTAACATTAGCAGTGTAAAAATACTGCTGAATACCTGAAGTGGAGGGGAGGGGTGAATGGAGAAACCTCAAAATGAACCTCAAGCTGTAATCCTAAATGTGCCTCACAGTTCACTTGATCTCACAGCGAGCTATTCACAAATTCTTTGAGTCAGTAATTTGAAATGACTGTTAGTCAACAGATTATGCAGAAGGAAACATGTTAGGACTTTGAATAAAAGCCTTCCTACAAGTCTGAACAGACTACTTCCTCCCACAGGAGACTGCTTTTAATCTTCAACTTTTACTAGACTTGCCATTTAAGGAAAGATTCATTTACAGCTGTGGCTCTTGGCACAGACAGATGTTCAAAATAAACTATTACATGTACTAAACAGAATTTTAAATCAAATTTTTCTCCTCTAGTAGCTGCTCCTACAAACCTGTTAAGAAAGGGATCAGAACTATTTGTAGTCATTGTTCTCAGTTCCTGAGACATTCCAGGAGACGACACAGGGTTTTGAGATCCACCGTCTTGTTCCATTGTTGGAAGCTGGCTACGGAGAGCCAATTCCTAGAACAGCAGGAAAGGGAGAAAAAGAGATCATGTTAGGCATTTGAATGCACTTTTTGGATACATAAACACATGACATTATAGATAACTGATGCTTTTACTGCTTCCAGTTACAAGAGTAAAATGAAATTAAACTAAAGTTTCTGAGGACAAAGCAAGAATCTGCACTAGCTTCAATGAAAATCCAAGTTCCAGCAGCCATGTCCAACATTACAGAGACGGCACTGTAAATGTATTTATGGATATAAATATCTGTATGTTTACACAAATATTTTCTAATTCACTTCAGTATCTTTCTGCTAAGTCTATACTTAAACTGAAACAAGAATTGTTAATACTATCTGATCCTTAAGATAATCTGTTTAGCTCTGCTAAATAGCATTTTATCCCCATTTATTTTAAACTCTGATTTAGTTCCTGGCTTCCTTTGTACCTTTCTTGTTTCAATCAGCAAACTTTCAAGTCTTTCCCTAAAAGCTGCCATTCATTCCTCCTGTTTGAGGCATGCATTTGAAGTTTCTGACTGATCAAATCTGTGATTAGTTCTGTAAGTAAATCTCAAAGCTCTTCAAATTCTGAGTAATTTCTTAGGAAGAACAAGACACTGCACTTCTGAATTTACAGACCTAAATTGCGTATAATTTTTTACACATCTGAGTGTTCACCAGCTTGAATCAAATCATCCATAAAGCTTGTAATTACTATTTAATGAAAGTAAGTTTTAACATAAAATTCATTAACTTAGGGGTGGATGGAAATAAGTAACATTTTATGTAATTTCCAGTGACCCCTCTCCCCTTTTTAGACCTTTAAGTAATCCATGAGTTACACATGTGAAAATACAGTAATTTTCTTCAGCACTCTATTAAAATATCATCAATGTCTCACCGAGACTGAGCTTTGTTAATGCAGAAACTGGTAAATCTATTGACTATCTTGTTACCATTACTGGTAGCATGTGACTTCCAGGCTGTGCCTGGGAAGACAATCTCAGGCAAAACCAACCCTTGATAATACTCAGTATTTCTCACCTGTAAAATGAGAGGTCTTCATCCATTTTCAGTGATAAGCTTAAGGACTACTATACCTTAGTCTTTTAATATCTAAAAAGAACTTTTCCCCAATTCTTCATCAAAGTGATTTCTTTTTAAGAAATCCTAAGGTTATTTTATCTCCAGCAGACTGTGTATTGAAGCTTCTCTACTGCCTGGTTTTCTTTTCTTTTCTAATCTGCATATGCTTCACTTCCATTCCTGCAGATTATGATTCTACATATTCCTTAATGTCTTGCACTAGAAAATTTTCCCACTACAGCTGATTAGATCTTTGCAGAAAGTATACAAGCTTACCATTGTTTTTTGTGTTCATCACACCCAACTACTACATCAAGTGAGCCCAGCCCTCTGCCCATCACCACTTATTTGGCCACTGTTATAACAAGAAGTAATAATATTCCATCCCCATTTTCAGATCACAGAATGTTAGGCATCTTTTAATCATTTCTAAAGACTTATCCACGTGATTTTCATTTGCTTATGTAATAAACCCAAGTATAAAGAGTATATATAGTGACATCTTACTTCACAGCTAAGCTTGCAATCTTGTATCAGTCACAAGTTACCTGATATACAGTTAGACTCATCCATTTGAAAAAAATGGAAGAAAAAAGCATTCTTTCCTGGAATGCTTCCCAAACAGTGATCTGAAGAAGGCAGAAGGTCTTAGAGCAGCCATCCCAGAGAGGGCTCAAGAACTGCTCACCCACGTGCTCTGGCCTTTTCCCCTTCCCTCTTGGTTACACCTTTATTTCCTTGGGCTGCAGTCCCTGACATGGATGAAGAGGAGGAGCCAAAAGTGTCAGCAGACTGCAGAAGCAGCTTAATCACACACCAGTGCCACAAAGAGTGGTAACAAAGCAAAACCTACATGAAGTGATTTCTGTATATCAACTAAGTGACATTTTATCTCCTTTGTGAGGTCTTTCCAATCAGCACTGCTTCCTGATTCAACAGTTGTGAGGAAGATAATAAATCCATACGTGTCCCCTTTTCAAGACCTACTGACACCAGGAAAGAAAAAAACCCCACAATTTTTCTTCTGTTACCTTAAGGAAAAAGTCAGTACAAAGGAACAAGAAATTTAGAAAAACAGGGAAGTTACCTTTGTATTTTTCTAAATCCTCAGAGTGTAGAACAGGTTGAAGATTAATCAATACGTGAACTTAAACAGTATGGTAAAATTAAATGTAGCTCAAGACACAAGCCAGATAAAACAGAAAAATTTCATTTTTCTAAAGGCCCACTAAAGAGATGTATTAAATCAGGAGAGAGAACTATATTTTGCATATTCTTTGACATGTACTACATAGTGAAACTAGTATTTTTAAAATTAGTACCACTTTTATCCTTGTTTCAACAACATTGCTAAAAAATGCAAAACTGCAACTATTTTTAACTATTTATAAGTAGCACTACTGCTACTTTTTCAGGAGTCAGAAGCACTTTCCCCTCAAAAGAATGTTATTACTCTTCTAAGTAATAAATTTATGTCATTCTGGGAGTCAGAAGAGAAAGGAATTACCAAAAAAGACGAGCTATTTGTTGAGAAACAAATACAGGACAATTTTTAATCATTCTGCAAGATAAGCAAAGTTTCCTGAGGGCCGAAAGAGCATGTTAAGACTATTTTTCCTAAAAGGTGCATATAATGAAAGTTGAAGTTGTGTTACTTGAAGAACGGTCTTTTAATTTCTCCTTCCTTATAAACCTGTTTGCAACAAAAAAAGTTGTATGTTTGCTACAATTAAAAAAATGTATGGGAGGTCCAAGTCTCTCCCAGCTCCAAACAGAGCAATGTAAACTTGAGGCTTTTCATTCATGCTTTTAAATATATCCTTTATTAGAAGTATTTAAAGTCTGGAGGAAAAACAAACTGACAAAATCCTGACAAAATTAGATTTCTATGAATTGATCTCACCCTGTTTTTTAGGTATGTCAAACTTGTTTTAGGTACCTCTGCGAAAAGGAAAGCTTAGTATTCCTATTGTTTGCACAAAAGCAGAATTCTGGTTACTACATAAGAGACCAAAATGATCCTCTTAAATAATTTTTAAAATAAGGTCAGCGCTATGTAATTTACCTGGGTGACTTCATCCATGCTTTTTTTCATAATTGCATATAGAATTATTATTAAGTTTTACTTGAAGTCACAGGTCATTCACACCATGTCCAAATTAACTTTATAAAACTACCCTTTTCAGAGCATTTTTATCTTTACAGACTTTTGAGAAAGGCAGATGACTTGTGCACCTCACTTATATTCTTACTGTATTAAACCTATGGTATGCTACTCAATTTGACTTGATATATGCTGATAATTTGTTTTGCAAATTTACTTCAAAAATGCCAATTGTAACATTTCTGCCCCCAACCATTTCTCAACTTTCAAATGATCCACAGGCTTTCCTGGGATGGGAGAAAAATTTTAGGGGAAAGAGAAGACCACCACACTTATGGGCAGACTTACAGTACCAGTTGCTTCTTCAGATTAAGTGTTTGCATTTTTGTGAAGGCCGCAGAGTTACAGAACATATACAAAAGAAACAGGGAAGACACTTGGACAGATGAAGACAAATGAACTCAGCAATGAGAAGCTAGGCAATTCATGAAGACTAAGGGGGAAACAGACCATTCACAGCTTCAATCATGACGACCAGCCCAGCCAGTGAATGCAGTTCTGATTTACTATACAGACTTTTAAACAAGCTATTTATCCATAAAGATCTACAGACATAAGCAAGCAATACATTTATTTTGTTGATCTGTAAAGCTTAGAAACAAGCCAGAAACATGCAGCAGATACAGAATGAGCAAGCATATACAGAGGAACTTGTCTCATAAATGTATAGTATGTTGATCTTACTAGCAAATAATATTAGCAGCAGATAAATACGAAATCTTCCATTCTTAGCATAAGAAAATATCCAAGCACAACATCCAAGAAGAATGCCATCAGTACCTCAACATTATTTGCCTCTATTTCTTTCCATGGCACACTCTAAGGGAAGAAATCTGTTACTTAACATCGGTTCACTTTTGTGACACATAAAAAACTTGATTGACATCTGCTCTAAATTAGAAATTGTTGACAACCAGATGCTAACTGCAGGAAAATGGAAGGAGAGCTTGCGGGGATGGAGTGAAAGCCAAGTCATTCTATCTCTTAACTAAGACAGATAGGCATCTTTAAGGTTTTACAAATAATTGATGATGATGAGCACAAGTAATTGAACAGATGCTTTGTATATTCAAATTTCCCGGATGTATCAACAGTTCTTGCTTATACACAGTAAGTCTGAAACTTATAGTTTTTGCAACAGGTACCTTTGACATTTTTAGAATTACATCCTCATTCAAACAAGAAGAGTCTTACAGTGCTTTCTGTAACAAATGAAGCTGAGCAATTATTTACTCTTTCCAGAAGGTGCTAACTAAGGTTTCCATACATAACACTTGGAGTGTTAGTGTCATTACAGGAGACTACAGTATCATAGCAGAGAGACAAAAACCTGGAAGTGACACTATGGTTACTAAGTACCAAAAAAACCTGACTGTAGATATCAGTCACAGAGAAAAATGTCAAGAAGGATGAGGATGTTGGGCTAGATGATGTCCACCAGTCCCTTCTAACCTAGTGATTGTGTGACATGAAAAGCTCAGAGATCTAGTTAAAAGTTAAGGAACATTTCTCGGATGCTTTTAATCCATCTAAACCAGAGATTTCATTAGAGGTAAGCTTCAAGAACAGCGGTGTTACATAGTTTCTTTACAAATGAAAAGACCTTGGCAATCCCTCTCTAAAACAGACTTAGCCTTCTCAGAATTGAGCACTGAATGTATGAAGATTTAAATTTTAGTATTCCTTAAAAGAACATCTAAAATTTAGCAAGAGAAGCTACTACTCTGCCACCAAGCACAGCTTTATCATCAGGAAAGCAAATAATTCCTCCAAACTTCATTGATTTTATTCAAAAAGAAAGAAAGAAGGAAAGAAAAAATTGAACAAAGAAATTTTTATTCTTTCTATACATTTTTCAGATTCACTAGGTCAACTGCGATCTGAGCAGATGTACAGATTGGGACTTCAATAACAGCATCATCAGAGAAGACAGACTACATTTGCCTCTACAGTACAAGGCCTCAAGAAGCATTTAGCACTTTTTTCCACCTGTGGCTGCTCATTATATTACTGAGGCAACATGAAAACACAAAAAATACATTTAGATGGTACAACACCAATAATATAGTATTACAGAACTTTTAAGGTGACAAGATTGCCCACTCTTCTACCCAACAGATCACTCAAACACACCTTGACTCATTAGCAAGTGCAGACTAATAAAACTGATCCCAGGCAGGAGGTATGGTAGGAAACAAGTTTAAATATAAATGGAATCCTGATTTTTGTATAAATCCTTTCATCAGTTCCCATCCCAAATAAAGCAGAGACTACTACATATACATTTAATGAATTATCAATATAGTGCCTTTAAGTTTTTGCAGTTTATTAGCATTTAAAGCCTTAATTTCAAGAATTTGCAAAAACCTCATCTTATAGAGTTAAGTATGAAACTGATAACAAAATTCCCAATTTCCTGTATTTTTTTGAGTTGGCAACAGGAAGAAGTTAGTGGAAGAGTGAACAACGGTATGCCAGGGCTTCAGGCATAGAAGAAAACATAGAAGACACTTTCGGCATTCAGTAAGAAAAACACCACCTATGAAGGACCTAATTATGTCAGAAGATAAGGTGTTTTCAACTGGTGTGGAGGAGTAATGGTAAGATCATTATGTGGCTAATGCTTCATAAATGAATCAAATTACAACATCTCAATTAAAATGCTTCTGTTTAAGAGTTGCTCTAGTATTCCCAAACAAGAAAGTATTTTTTCCAGGGTGTCAGCACTAAGGTCTGAGGTTCCTATTTCTCAGAACTAGTAAAATACAAATTTTGTGGTACTCTTCAGGATGCACCAGTACACCAGTACTCATGACTTCCAAACAGAGGATACTTTCTTTTATTATGTTTTTCTTGTCTAGTACATACAGAGGTTTTTCTTAAAAAACAAAGTACAGGACAAGCCAATATATATATTGTACTTAGAACTGGTAGAATAAACACTGTTAGCAATAGTAAACATGAAGTTCTCTGAATATATCCATAAATTCACCCTTCCAGAGATTCATTCTATATACAACTTCTTTAGAGACTAAAAGAAGACCACAATGAACTGTTTATTGTGCTTCGCATTTTGAACAATTTTATTTTGGTCTGAGCTTGAAAGGCTTTTCATAATTGTTTCCTATACAGAAAATGTATCAGTGCAAGAGCCAGTTAAATGTCAAAATGGAAAACCTGCATATTATATCTGCATAGCAATTATTTTGTTAGTCTAATCCATTAAGTAATTCTGTTACACTATGCATACTTAAAAATCATAACTATTTCAAGTGACTTTTCATGAACTGATAACAGATATCCTTCTCTACGATCATACCTGCTTAAACAAACTGATAAGAACATTCATATGAACAGTACTTAAAAGTCACCAACTACTACCTTAGATAGTTTGCTTTAAATAAACATCTTGATGACATCAGGACTGGAACAGCAGTATCCTCAAGAATGCTAAACAAGAAGGTTGTTTTCAATGCAAGAAAATGTGCAATGAATTCCTTGTTTGGTCTTAAATATTGATGCAAAGTTGTGGTAATGCAGCACTCCTAAAAACAGTGTTAGGGCTGTGACCAGAAAAGTGATCCAAAAATGTGCATGCCAGAGCTTGCTTTTTGTTCCTTTTTTTTTTTTTTTTTTTTTTTAAAAGGCTTTCATGTAGCAAAATGTTCTCTCCTAGCCTAAGTTAATGCTTTCATTTTTCTAATTACGCTGAAACATCAGTTAAGAGCCTACCTGATGTTTTGGAGAATTTGCTGTGCTGGGATTGATATTCCGCAATGCCTAAGAGTAAAAATAAGATGGATAAAAATTACTTTAGCTGCATGGTTTACCTATGCAGGCTGTCTTATAAACACCATCTTGTAGTATTAAGCCCCCGAGACAGGATAAGGGAGTTAAGAAACTGTGAAAATCATGACACAGTGAAACAAAACTCACAGATTTACCAAGGATGCGTATTTGGCAGATAAGCTTAACAACTAAGGAGAACAACATGAAGAGAACTGGTTGTCACCTGGTCCAAAGTTAGTCAGGTTCTCAATGACAACTGAGGCAAGACAATTAGAAGGCCTACCTAGAAGCATGCTAGCACAGGGTAAAATGTCTCTTTGTGGATTAATTGCAAAGCAGGAACAGCAGACCCCAGATGCTGAAGCGGAGAAAAAGTCCTGATGCCACCTCTGCAATGTATTCTTATTTAGAGTATTATAAAAAAGTAATGGCTGTAAAGATGACCCATCTTATACCAAGAGACACTGAAGATTGCTACAAAACAGTCCTTGACTACAAAGGGAGTAACGGGAGTCAGATTCCAGGACAGAATACTGCAGGTGATGAAGAAAGAGAAAAGCTGTCTTTGAGGACATTAAAATATTACCCTTTTCTGATACAAGGCCCATCACCCAAAGTGAAAAGGGAAAGATTTTAGAAGGTTTTCCTCAAAGAAAAGATTAGTGATTTTCCTGGCAGTGTCAGAAACCCAAATAAATATCCTAAGTACCTAGCACAGATGGCAGTACATCTTAAAACATTCTGATTGAACAACTGAAGCCGAAGGCTTAGAGTCAAAAGGAGATCAAGCCCGAATTCCAATCCAGAGGTTGCAAAATCCAGTCCTACACTTTAATATTTGCTACAGCCATATTCATATAGTAGAAAATATTGAAAGGCATAGCTTGCAGCCTTATTATGAAGTTTGAAATTTTTCACCATAAGAAAACAACAGGTTCAAAATGCAGCACAAGTTATTCAGTTGTTCCATGCTCACTCCACTGTTGAACAGGTAAGATTTTTGCAACAAGGCATCTCCTCAATGTATCTTACATAAACTTTAAAAACACTTCAAAATCCTACAGACTGCAACAGGTTCTAAAACTGAAGATTTCCCTCCACTTAAAAGGAAGAACTAAAGTAGCTATGGGAAATAACTTTCTACATGACTTGTAACTCAATGAATATGAAATATATTCTCAGGAGGAATATCCAATCACATCAACAGTCCATGTTGTCATCCTTATATTTTGTGAAGCTTGTTCTTTAAGAGTTTTGTTAGAGGGAGGAATGAGGGAGGAAAGCAAAATCCTTCAGTCTAAAAAATCAGATACTTTCACCACCAAGCTGATATCAGTAAAAGGATGAATTCTGACCTTTTTAGATCTCAAAGCTTTTTGTACAGTCACTGTTCTTTAAGACTCACTGAAACAACAACTTAGAAAAATCAAAACATAACATACAAAAGAAATAGTGGAAGTAGGTGTCTAACCTGTGGCCTCACCTGCCGAAGCAGTTCTTGATGCTTTAGTCTCAGCCTCTCTTTCTCCATCTGTAGCTGCTGAAGTCTCATCTGTTGTTGCTGATTGGAGCTACTGCCACCCATCACACCACCCTGGGGACTCTGAGGAGCCAGAGGAGGTGGCTGTTTGACTGGAGCACTTTGGCTGATTCGCTGATTCATGGCTAAGGAACCAAAACAATAAACATTTAAAAATTAAATTCGAACAAATACATGCAAGGAAAGTAAGGTACGCATTACAAAATTTACAAAATTACAAGGCATGACAGTACAAAACATGTAGTTACACTGATGTTCAGAACGTGAAATGTACGCTCATGTGTGAGCAATCAATCTGTGTAAAATTAATGCAATAATTTGCATTAATGCAAATCATGTTTAATACTACATACTTGTTCTAAAAGCTTCTGTAAACAGTTTAATGTGATAACTGGTGAAAAATTCAAAAGTGGTAGTAAAACATTTCAAGCTGATTTAGAAGGATCTCTCTTCTTTCTAATAAACTATTCTCACTTCAGACACAAATAGTAAAAAACCCTTATTCATGTGAAATCTTAGGTTCATTTAACTTGAGAAAACACAGAATGACAAAATGGATCATTTCACTTATATTGAAAAAAATTAAAGGCTATGCATTGTGGTGCAAAGTCATGCAACTAGCATTCACATCCTTGTCACATCTAGATTTTAGTGTTAGAGACTTCATCTGGAGCTTCTTGACAGGCAAAATTAAAGTTGGTAAATGGCAGATAAATTATACAGCCGTAAATACTAACATCAACATAAGGAAACGTTTTGCTAGGGCTTCATTTTCTTTTACCCCTCAGAACTATGCAATGCATTTTTCCTGGGGAGTGGAGAAGAAAAAATGTCACCTTGTACGCATAATGCAAAATGAGAACCATCTTCCCTTCTCCCATAAAAATAAGGCCTAAGACAATTTTATTTTATAAAATAATACATGACTGGGATGCATCTACTTGACAGGCCTGATTTCTCCTTCACATGACACCAATATCGTTAAAATCAACAGAGGCACTAGAGTTCCCAGAGCGAAACAGAGGGTGGGAGAGGTTGACTGTATTGCAAGGGCACTATTTTCAGGGGCACTCAGTTTGGAATTAGCTCTCCATTGTGTTCTCTGTAATGGACTGAATCTGTTAATATTCACAGTATTCTGCAGAATGCATTTGCTGAAGCAGTGATGGGAGAATGCTAGGATTTTTTTTTTCTGGGAATGAGGATTATAATTTACAGAAACTAAGAAAAAAAATTAGAGCTTCTTTTAGGATGACAGGGTGATCTGGGGCAAAAAAAAAACCAACTGTAGAATTAGTTTGAATTAATGCTTTCATCATATAGAGGATTCTGGAATATTAACATTTCTAACTACAATAAGAAAGGAGACATCTCTAATAAAAAATCTGTATCATCTTTTCACTGAAAAGCCCTTCAGTCTCCACTGTTTTGAGTGTTCAGTTTAAGGGACAGTAGTGCTATTCTTGTGTTCCAAGAAAGCCAACATACATTTATCACAGTTAGAGACCCAACTCTGCAGTCTACCCTTTCAACTAATCCACTGGTCCAGCACAGACTCAACAGTCTAATGGGCAGAAGGGTCATATTTTCATGAGTCCAGCCAACATAAAATGCTGTCAAAATAGCTTAAAGTTATTTAAAACAGTATTTAATGCAGTTACTCGTTAAAGAGCTTCATACATATTATCGCTAATAAGATAAAACTCCCTGTAAGGTAAGTGAACCCATGAAGTAGGAATAGAAACTGGATTCCAGTACCAAGCAAATACAAGTAGGGCTGCATTTCAGCTCCAACCTACAAGTCTCATCCTGACCCAGCATGTAAAAAAATAGTGGGGAAACGACATTCCTGTGGATAGAAGTCTAAAATCAAGCAGTTGATGTTATGAGACATCCAGCATCACTTCACCATCAAAACTGAACTTCAGGACAGAAGATGACCAGAGTGAGCCAATTAACTAGCTTTTCCACGTGAGCTGTGGTCTCTGGGCAAGAGACAAGAAGATTGGCCCCAAGACACTAGAAACTGTTAAGCAGAAGTTCTAACAGCATCAACAGCAGTCCTGTAAGGATTTGGGCAGTGAACTTCTAACCACAAACACCAGGAGCCCAACTGGGCAATATCTGCTGGAAGACTGACAGCAATTAGACTACCTGCATTTATCAAAGCTGAAGCAAAGTTGAAGCTAGAGAAAGCAATGTAAAAAGGCAACCCATCTAGTAGTTTTAGACAAGCTAGACACGACACTGCTGGAGTGGGGAATAGATCTCCTCCTTTCTCTCTCTATTCAAATCTGGAACCAGGACCGTGCCTTTTGCTCTATATATTTTAATCTCTTTCACCTTATAAGCAGACATGAAGGGGTTACTATGAGACAGCGGAAAACAGCCTTCTGCTCTTAGTTAATTCTGCAACCCTATCCAAAGTCTGTGCTACCCCTGAGAAGTTCCAGGATTCAAACCCTACTATTAAACAGGATGGAAGGTCAATTACAGTGTAAAGTCAAGAGGGAGAAAAATTAGAAATTTACAATCACCTGAAATGAGCACATCTAAGTTAAAAGCAAACTAGCTTGTAAAATTTAAGTACCCAAAGCAGAAAAATGTCAATTTCTTCTGGTTAAAAAGGCTCCCTTTATAGTCTAGTCCCCAATTATACAATCATGTTTCAGAGTCCTACCTCAATGCAGATCACAGCCAAGTCATGTTACAGATAACCTCATAAAAATTTAACAGTGTCTAACCTTAGTTAAACACTTCAGTGCAATATCACTAACATTCCTTCAACATGTTATAAACTTGTTTTTCCTGCATGCACCATACAAGTATCTCTTTTCCACAAATAGGCAGCTTTGTATTCCCTGCTCATGCCACTTTCTGCCCTTATTTTATAAACGTGTATTTTTCTGACAGCTGCTTGTATTATTCCTGTTCTCTGACCACTGTTTGCTCCATTTTTCTCATCTTGGCAATTTTAAGAAAGAAACCATGTTTCTCCAGTGTTTCTCATTTTATTCCCTCTTCCTAGATCCTCAAAATGTCTTCTAATGTCCATTTTGAAAGTAATACTTCTAACTATAAGCATATCTAAAGCAGGAATATCATAAGATATTGAGACTTTGGTGTATACTTAAAATTCATCAATAACTACTAGCAGATAATGATATGGTAACTATTTGGACATTGAATCTAGAATTCTGGTTTCTAAATTATTATTATTATTCACACATCTATTGAAAGGATGTTTCTGAACATTTTACTATTTTAAGAATGAAAGTGAAAAAGACTTCAAATTGGTACGATTTTAAACTCTCCTCAGAACAGATCGTGCAGATGTTTTTATGCAAGTGAACTATTTTTAACCATGACATTAAACCAAAAGATAGGATATTAGAAGAAGATAGCTGCTAACTGAATTTTACTGACTTAACATATCCAAGTGAAGAACCAGTGAAAAAACCACAACAATAGTATCAACGATTCTCACACACCTTGGTGATTACACAAGTGTGCTCTCTTCAAGGGAAACTGAAAGAAGAATGTAATTATCTGTAATTTCCAACACAGTATTTAGTGAAAAGATGGGGGGAAACATATTTTGTTTCAAGTGACAGGAAAAAACAGGGAGTTTTAAAGCTTTTTGTTGTTTTGTTGCTTTGGGGTTGAGGGGTTTTTTGCTTGCTGGTTTTGTGGGTGGGTTTTCTTCTTTTTACATTCCAATTCTCCATTACTTACCAGGACACAACTGTAGAAATCTGCACTCTAAAGAATATGCTTATCAATGTGATCTCAGATAGCAGATTTTATTTTTTCCACATCTCATGCATTTGTAGTGATCCTGACATGCACAGCTCTTTTTAAGTACTTCAAATTCCAAGGCGAAGAGCTTCATTTTAACTGTTAGCTAGGACTTAGCAGTTTTCTGATGCATCCTGTTCCTTACCTTCCATGGCTATGGAAAGCATTTAAATAAGGGGCTCTGCACTCACACAGTGGAGGCTGCAAAGACCTCACAGGCAGAGCAGGAACAAACAAGTCTTTGTTTCCAGAAGAGGGGGATTTGAGGGAGGAGGAGGGGCAGACAAGTTAAAAAACATGGGCAACTTAAGACAATAAAAAAGATCTTGTCCTAAAATATGGCTTCACGATCTGCAGAATAGTCAATTGCAATTGCTGCAATACATTTTTGAGAATAGAAAATCACTGGTCTTCAAATGCTACACATTAACTGTTCTACTGTCAACAGCAGAAATATGTCTTCTGTACTGTACCACATAATACCTGACAATTCTTGAAAACAGTTTAGACTGCTGTCTACATACATGAGAAATAACAAACAACAAAAACCCAAAAAACAAAACCAAGAGAGAGAAACAATCACCAGGCATTGGTGCTAGAGAAAAGGCCAAAAAATTTTTAACGCCTCAAACATAAAAGGCTAATTTCTCTCCCAAGATTCTCTGTCAGTTGAAAATTCTAAGTCCCAGGGCAGTGACAGTAACACAGCACCTCTCCCCTATACAGAATTACCTGCAGAGATTGCACCCTTAATGATTAGCAGACACAGCTGAATGTTTGATGTAATTTCACCCTTCTGAGCTAAACCTGATTTTAATCTGCAAATCTGAAGACATTATTTAGTTGAACAAACAACAACAAAAAAGCTCAGGATGTGAGCACACTATAGCTGACTGTCCTTACTAATAAGAATCAATGTTTTCATTGGGGGAACTAAAAAAAAAAGAAAGAACTTGTCCCCTTCAGCTCCATTTTGAAACTAGATAGCTATTACACATCATTTTTGGCTATAGTCAGGTTTATACCTGATGCTAGTTTGCAACACTACAACAAAGGCAAAAATCCTCTTTGATTACATTTAAAACAGCTGTGAAGAAAAAAAAATACCAGCAGGATTTGAATGAGTCTTGTAATAAAAACATGTTCCAAGGGGATTTTTAAGAAAAGCTTGGTCCAAGAATTGGTTGTTTAATCAGGATGTAAGTCATGTTTCTGGATTGTATTCTTTATAATGCATTGCCACATTATCTAAGGAAATCCCAGTTGCAGTTTCATAATGCTGCTGTTATAGAACAACCTAAAAATTAGCACAGTAAAATATTCCATTGCTTTCAGTCTCTGATTGATCTGACAATCCTGGATCTTAGAGTATGGGGGAAACCTCAAATAGACTGCTCATTTTGCTGCTTTGAGTGTACAAACAAATCTTTGACAATCTAAGACAAATCTTAGTCTTAGTCAGGCAAAAAGAAATATTCATAGACTCTTGAACAACTTCTGGTTAAAGCACGATATATCAAATGAAAATACTATTACAGAATCATGTCCAAACTACAGAGTGGTTACTCTGCACATATCAACTAGTTTCATTCAAATTAAATTAGTATTTTTCTTTTTGTTTTACTACCACTATTGCACCTGATGGTTAGAAGAATATAAAGTTCATTTTTCTTTGATAAATCTGCAATTGTTTTTGAAGTCTTTCTGTATTGTCAACTGTAGATGTGCAATAGCCAGACTGACTTGAGCACCATTAAGACTACAGCATGTACAGACAGACTCTTGAATCACTGGTAACTAAACCAGAGTAAAATGCTGTGTCAGNCTAGGACTTAGCAGTTTTCTGATGCATCCTGTTCCTTACCTTCCATGGCTATGGAAAGCATTTAAATAAGGGGCTCTGCACTCACACAGTGGAGGCTGCAAAGACCTCACAGGCAGAGCAGGAACAAACAAGTCTTTGTTTCCAGAAGAGGGGGATTTGAGGGAGGAGGAGGGGCAGACAAGTTAAAAAACATGGGCAACTTAAGACAATAAAAAAGATCTTGTCCTAAAATATGGCTTCACGATCTGCAGAATAGTCAATTGCAATTGCTGCAATACATTTTTGAGAATAGAAAATCACTGGTCTTCAAATGCTACACATTAACTGTTCTACTGTCAACAGCAGAAATATGTCTTCTGTACTGTACCACATAATACCTGACAATTCTTGAAAACAGTTTAGACTGCTGTCTACATACATGAGAAATAACAAACAACAAAAACCCAAAAAACAAAACCAAGAGAGAGAAACAATCACCAGGCATTGGTGCTAGAGAAAAGGCCAAAAAATTTTTAACGCCTCAAACATAAAAGGCTAATTTCTCTCCCAAGATTCTCTGTCAGTTGAAAATTCTAAGTCCCAGGGCAGTGACAGTAACACAGCACCTCTCCCCTATACAGAATTACCTGCAGAGATTGCACCCTTAATGATTAGCAGACACAGCTGAATGTTTGATGTAATTTCACCCTTCTGAGCTAAACCTGATTTTAATCTGCAAATCTGAAGACATTATTTAGTTGAACAAACAACAACAAAAAAGCTCAGGATGTGAGCACACTATAGCTGACTGTCCTTACTAATAAGAATCAATGTTTTCATTGGGGGAACTAAAAAAAAAAGAAAGAACTTGTCCCCTTCAGCTCCATTTTGAAACTAGATAGCTATTACACATCATTTTTGGCTATAGTCAGGTTTATACCTGATGCTAGTTTGCAACACTACAACAAAGGCAAAAATCCTCTTTGATTACATTTAAAACAGCTGTGAAGAAAAAAAAATACCAGCAGGATTTGAATGAGTCTTGTAATAAAAACATGTTCCAAGGGGATTTTTAAGAAAAGCTTGGTCCAAGAATTGGTTGTTTAATCAGGATGTAAGTCATGTTTCTGGATTGTATTCTTTATAATGCATTGCCACATTATCTAAGGAAATCCCAGTTGCAGTTTCATAATGCTGCTGTTATAGAACAACCTAAAAATTAGCACAGTAAAATATTCCATTGCTTTCAGTCTCTGATTGATCTGACAATCCTGGATCTTAGAGTATGGGGGAAACCTCAAATAGACTGCTCATTTTGCTGCTTTGAGTGTACAAACAAATCTTTGACAATCTAAGACAAATCTTAGTCTTAGTCAGGCAAAAAGAAATATTCATAGACTCTTGAACAACTTCTGGTTAAAGCACGATATATCAAATGAAAATACTATTACAGAATCATGTCCAAACTACAGAGTGGTTACTCTGCACATATCAACTAGTTTCATTCAAATTAAATTAGTATTTTTCTTTTTGTTTTACTACCACTATTGCACCTGATGGTTAGAAGAATATAAAGTTCATTTTTCTTTGATAAATCTGCAATTGTTTTTGAAGTCTTTCTGTATTGTCAACTGTAGATGTGCAATAGCCAGACTGACTTGAGCACCATTAAGACTACAGCATGTACAGACAGACTCTTGAATCACTGGTAACTAAACCAGAGTAAAATGCTGTGTCAGTTCTTTCCTCCCATAGCAGTAAACAGCAGTGTTCATAAGGCACTTTCATTCAATGTATGCCAGTTTCAGAAGAACTAAAATATTCTGGCCAGCCAGAAAAGCAAATATAAATGATATTCAGCAGTAAAGTAAGTAAGTAAGTAGGTTTTAGGAACTTCTGTTCAGTGCAGATATATAAAACAAAACCCTTTAAATGATGGGCTCTTACTAAAACTCTCTTTAAACTCTTTAAAAAACTCTTTTCTGCTTTTAAAGAGAAATCAGTTTTAATTTTGGAAGGCTAAACAAGTTTTAAATTACTTGACTTACAGAATGCAACTGACACCATAAGTATTAGTGCTAGAGAACTATATAAGACACTGCATTGGACAGATTATGAGAAGAAACCGGAACTAATGTTATTTAAATTTAAATTCTATGTATGAAACTCTGAAGACCACAGTAAGTGCAGGAATCTGATCTTACCAAGGCCCCATATATCTGTCCATTGACTCTCTGGTAAAATACATTTAGTGAAAGCTAGTCCACATGTGTCATGTGTTAAAAAAGTAATTTTTTACCCATACAGACCTTGACTGCTTCCTGCTTACCCATAAGGAGTTCAGCTGCTTCCTTCAGACCTGGAGAGCCAATTAGCTGGCTGGTTTTAAGGTAGACACTCTGTGTAACCACTTGAAAAAAACTGGATAGGCCTTTGTGATTTAGCATTTAAGAAAGGAGAAGCCTGGGAATCACTCTCTTGGCTTCCAGCTTCTGAACAGGTAGCAGAAGAGCCTGTGCAGCCCAGCTGGGCCTGGGCCAGGCCTACTGGCTCTGAGGGGCTGGGTTGGGCCGGGCTGGGCAAGGCTCACACGACCAGGCCTGGCGGCAGAGATCCCAGCTGCTCTTGCCCTCCATCTCCCCCCTCCCCTCTGCAAGGAACACTGCCGCTGAATCCTAGCTTGGCTGCTGAGGCCGCAGCCCCTGCTTCCCCTGCCTTCCTGGGAAAGAATGCAGCTCTGGCTGCTGCCCGGCACAGATCACAACTCTTTGAGTGCACTCAGAAAAAGTGAAGGCACAGAAGAAACCAACATGGAGACCGACAGGTCAGTGAAGAAGGGACTGAAAGCCCAGAGGGAGGAGAAAGAGGAGATGCTTTAAGCTGAAATTCTTTCTGTAAGGCCATGGTAATGGACCAAGATATATTGAACTATTCCTTATAACTCATATATGCAATTGGTTGGGAGGATGCAACGTTCTAACTGCAGCCTAAGCAAAGGTACCTGGGCTGAACTAAGTAGATGCTAAAGTAACTGTGGTAATGGGGAACCATACCACTGAGAATGGAGAAATAAAAATCCTTGCCCCAGGGATAAATAAAAGCAAATTTCTACTCCCAAAAATAGAAAAGAAACCTTGCTTCTGGGGATCTTGAGAGAGAAGAGAGGACTCTTTGCTTTTCTACTAGAACAGCTCATCCTTAAAACAGTACCCCAGTAAACAGAGATGAGCCCTCAAAAACAGTTGCGGGAAGAACTGTGTGTTGGAGGAAGGACTCTCACAGTGCAAACAGATTTCCTTTCTGGGCAGCTGATTCGCTGTGAAATTGAAAACACAAAAGAACTGTGTTCTTGTGAAAAGTCTCCATGGCATGACAGGAGAGACTCCTCTCCCAACTGAACTGATGAAAGCCCATTTTAAAGGTGGTAAAACTGACTAAAGGTCTCTAAGTTTTGTCTCTTTATGTTGTTGATGAAAAAAGAGTTATTGGTAAAAAAAGAAGAAATGAAGTGGGGAGAAAAAAAAAAATCTGAAGGTTTTTTCTGGTTCTTATTATTTTCCTTTTAGTTCTGTTAAAAAAACTATCTTCATACCTTTAAAGTTTTGAGCTTGCTTTGCATTTCTCCTTATCCTTATCTCACAGCTGAAAATGAGTAAATAAGTTTAGTGGGGGCATTGGTGTTAGACCAAAATACTCAACCCACTACATTAAATTGATGCCTGGTGTGAGAAGGCAAACTGAAACCACTACAATATGTTAGACCGAAGTTTAATGAGGGAAGAGTCTACATATGGCTATTAGCTCTGAACAGTTTTGCTGTTTAATCACCACATAATACTTTCTCAGTTAACTAAGCCAAAAGACAAGTTTCTTTACAATTTCTTTTAAAATAATGTGAAAACTTTTTTAATGCAGGTTTCCTTTAAGTTGAGTGGAACAAACTCTGTATATATGCATCTGCACATTTTCATCTTTTTTTATATTTCTGTCATGAGCCCATTATAAATGATTAAACAGAAATTACAAAATCCAGTAAAAACTACTGTAAAAAAAAATCAACAGTACACTGTCAAGAAACACTTCTATATATAAGAAACTGCCATCATCAACACGATTGAATTCAAAGACAAAAAAATTTGATGTCTTTGAATTTAAGATCAAATATGATTAGAGTATATAATTATTGTGTATGTATATATTAAGATTACAGATAATGAATAATGTTCAAAACGATCCACCTTCAACTTTTCACAGTATGCTCATTAACAGAAAACTGCAAACTTCTGTAGAAGGATATGGTGGAAAAAATGTCCCTGTTAGGAGTGCAGTTTCCTTTCGTTATCACAGCTGCTGAGCACAGCACTGCAAGCTTGCATTATTTTTACTGGCACCCAGACATCATTAGCAGTAAATCTCCTTTTACAAACAGAATTAAATTACTCTGAAAACAAAACAAACCCTAAAACAGGTATAAACTTACATAAACCTACTGTACTGATAAATCCTTAAGAAAAGTGCAGATTTCTATCTCTTTAATAGTCTAGAAATATTCTAGTAGTAGTATAACTACGTAGATAACTGCATATCTATATATATAACTAAGTAGATAACTGCATCCTGACACAATACTTGTGGAGAGATTTAGTGATTTCATCAGTGAATTCTGTTCAATTAAGAGGTATAAATACATCCTGCTTTCAAACAAATCAAGATTTCACTTTCTGATATAATCATGCACAACAAATAATTATTTATCATCATTACCTTAAGGCAGCATATGCCTTTTAGAAAGGGATGCTTACCAGTGAAATTTCATCTGCCTCTGCAGATTCGCAGCAGGCTTTGACAAAAGTCACTGGTTCACTAAAAACTGATGCTGTTTCCTCTGTACACATCTCTGGCACACATACCAAAATACAGAAGTCTTTACCCCATCCTAAGTGATCTCCTGAAAGTGTTCTGGAAAAACAGAGGCAGGGAAATGAAAATTCTAATACCACCAGAGATTTTAGATGAGTCAAATCCTCTTTTGCTTTACAAAATATGTAAAGAGGTTATGCCATTGCATTTGTAGATCAAAACCACTTGAGGCTCATGTTCTGCTTTTTGTGCAAAAAACTGAAGGCAGACCTGGAATTTAAGAAGTCAAAAATGCTACTATGACCAGACACAAGGCCTGGGCCTTTTTTTTTTTTTTTTTCCCCCCGACTAGACAAAGGCCAAACCCCAGGTTTCCAATCTATCTTGTCCAAAAATCTGCATCTTGAAAGGCTCCTACAAACTAATTTAAAGGAATATATATTAAACAAAGTGATAGACAGGTAAGGGATAAGAAAGTAACACTATGGAATACCTCCTTTTAATTTCTGATACCTAAAACTTAGCAGATGCTCTGAAGCTTAAGCTTTTAATTGAATTTCAAGCTTGTTGTGTTTTTGCTTGCTTTTTTTTTTAAACAGAAATGATAAATATACATTTCAATAAACTGTACATTTTACTTCAGTGTTTTCTGAACAAGCTCTTTTCACTTTTTCAAAGGTGCAATGTTTTTATACTACAAAAAAAAAAAGGATGCAGAAAATCCTGGTATGCATTCTCTATAATCATACTGTCATCATCAGTTTTATTTCATTTCCTAATTATGTAGTCAAGCAGCTACTGTACACAGAGCCCCTATGGCACTTTCCATAATGATATTACCTTCCCCCTCATCCAAAATTCATGCAGAACTTCAGAGAACATTAAGATAATATCTAAGTGGGAGTGATAAAGTTGTAGCAATGATTTCAACCTGAGGCCACATATTTTGCTTCATACCCCATTATCACAGCTCCAGGAATTGAAAGAACAGAAGGAAAGAGACTGGGCATGTGTAACACTGGTACGACCACTAGTCACAAGCCTTTAAAACCCAAGTCTAGGAAAAAAGTAACAAGGAAACTGAAACAGTATCTTGTTTTACTCCAGTCTCTACTCCTGTCTGACTACTCTGCTGAAATGCTAAGGTCTCCACACCAAACTTAACCCGGCAGAGACATGGAAATCAATTGCCAGTTTCTAGTATTTCCCCTCTTCAATTTAATCCTTGAATTTAACATATTAAGCATCCTCAAAGGGCAAATTACTTAAGGTTGCATTTCAAAACCAAGTCTTATCATTGGCAAACTTAAAGTAAGAGTTAAAATCCCTTTAATGGTACTTAGTATAAAAGCCAATTCTTGGAAACTTATAGCAATGAAGCTGAACAATTTCAAACTTCAGTTGGTACTAGGAAATTTGATTTTATAGAAAAAGCAGATGTTCTTCTACTCTACCAACTCCAGTCACTCAGAATGCATAGCAGACCTGCTTCCTATCCAGATGTTCTCTGACTATCAAGAAAACTCATTATGTTATCTGAAAGGCTTAAAAATCCAGTAGGATCTGTGAAGAATAACCAATGAACAATAGCAGAAAAGACAAAATGGTCCAGAAGACAAGCTCAACCTCACAGTCCAATTTTCTTAAGGAAAAAAAAACCCTTCTAAATTAAAAAAAAAAAAAAGAAAAAAAAAGGCAATTTGAAGCCTTTTACTATGAGGCCTGCAAAGGCACTGAGAAGCTAGGACAACATGTTTTTACCAGATGCTTCACTAGAGAAGAATTCTGCTGACACAGGCCTAAGGACCAACCCCCTCCCATTCCCACTCCTTTCATCCCATGTCATCTTTTATGACTGCCTGTGCTTAGCATAAGAAGACCCTCCTTTCATACTTAGTTCTTTCCTAGATATTAAAGTTTGTAAATTGCCCTAACACAAAACTGTTTTAAAGTCATATTTGTAGACTTGGAGGATGAAGGTCTGAGCCATAGGACTTCACTGACACTTAAATGGTGTAGCTGAAGACCTCAAATCCATTTCAAAGACATTAGACTTGAGTCTTCGAAAGAAGTTCTTATCTTCAACTTGGAGCACTCAGGTTTTAGACCCAGCCTACCCTCCAGCTATTCTGACAGAGGCTCTTTTCTGATGCATTATATCTAAAAGCCTGCTACAAGAAGGAATACATACTAACTACATTCCCTTATGTCCTGTTTAAAAGCATGAATGCTATACCAAAATGTCCCTTACCAAGTCAGTCCACCTAAAGTAACTTTTTCAAACAGATTCTCCTCCCCCTCCCTCTTTTCCAGCCACAATAATGGAAAATTCCAAGCACTATTTTAAAAAGAGCTTTATCCATACCTACAAGAGAAAATAAAGATGAATTCAAAGCTTCCATCTGATGATGAACATGCAGAGACATAAAGGCTGTCTCCCTGGAAGCTGGGAATTCAGACACAATAAGGGCAAAGACTCTTCATACCTTCTGCTTCTGAATACTGGAACAGAGGAGTATGTTTGCACATACCATTCAATAGCTTTGTTTTCTTCAATGGTTCTTAAGATTGGTAAAAGTGGCAGAGAGAGAAATTAATTCCTCCTTCATTTTCAATCACCATTAGCATCACTGTAATAACCAAAAGCTTCAACAAGACAAAGATTAATTCATCCTGCTTCTGGAAGTATTAGTAGTCAAAAATTTTGAAAACCAAGCCCTTACATTAAAGCACAGCAAAAGAAAAGGTTATGGTCACCCTCAGGGGAAAAATACCAACAGAAGTTTCAACCTAATTTAAGCACAGAAAGGTAAACTTCTGAGTCATTCACATGCTATGTAGGGTCACAGCACATATTTGTTGAGGATCTCCACACGATAAATAAATGCAAGGCTCAGTAATTTAACTCTGTCAAACAGAATTTTTTCCTTCTTGACTGGAGTGACTTAAGGAGGTCACAAGTAAGAAAGCAACAGGAATAGGATTTTGTATTTTCTTGGCTCAAATAATAAAAACATAAAGCACAATACAATGCATACAACTTAGGTTTTCAAGGAAAACTCCTTCAAGCTCAACAGCAGCTAGCAGCTTGTCTCTATTTGCCGTCACTCTAGATCAGAAGAGCCCACATGCCTTTTTTTTTTTCCCTTTCCTGCCCCTTTCAGTTACACTTGAGCTCTTTGACTGAAAAGGTCTGGAACAGATTAAAAGTCCGACCACAAAATAAAGAGCCTTGGCATGTACTCAAGCCTGTCTGGGATACACATACACAGTGGGCCCAAAAAGGGAAGCTATGCAGCAAGAAACCCTTAATCAGTCTTTTGGACATTTCTAACTTCTTTCAGTTTAACTGCACGGCCTTAACATTTGACAGAGTTTCAGTATGCACAAGACAAGCAGCTTTTACCCAAAATAGTTGTGAAAACCAAGATTCATCTCACTCACAACCTCTGTCCATTACAGTATTTTCCACACCCCTTTTTAATTCCAGCTAATCACTGGAAACTATAAAGTAATGCATGTAAAGAAAAACAGATACCCTGCAAGATTACCCGAGTAAACGTAACTGCAAAAGGCAACACTGATTTTCAAAATGACTGCTTCCTTTTCAGCCTTGCTCATGTACTAAGCAATTGTGAAGTTGCAAATTACCCACACACTCCTCTTGAAATATGCAAACAGGTCTATAGCTCTGGCTGGTTTTAAAGTCAGCATGCACATTAGCCAAAGCTGACACCCCACCTTTGGGCTCAAATTGCATCATGGTTCAACCTGTCTACAAACTGGTGAGCAGTTTATAAACAAAGTGTGACAATCTGGCATTCTCCAGAACATCCGTTGATGTTGTAAGTAAGCACTCAAGCCTACAAACCAAAAATGCAGAATTTCTAACAGACATTTCAGAAAACAAAACAGAACAGTGACTGTTGAGTTTTGTAGCTCTGTATTTATATGGCATTCATGGAGTTAATGCCTCTCCCAAAAGGGGCCCACAGTTGCTGTTAGGTCAACCCCTGTAAAGCTTCAAAGGTTTTGTATCCCCTCAGCCTGACCTACTCAGTGATCTGCACACTGTTTTCATTTAGCTGCATTAAGTCCAAAAGTAAAGCCTGAAAACCACAGTGATCTCAATTTTTTTTTTTTTCACTCCTACTGTTTTTTCATGGCTCTGAAAAAATAACTAAAATCCAAATGAGTTGAAAATAGCAAGTTATTGGGAAAACAAATCAAGGGCAAGCTAATATAGGTAATAAGGCTGACACACACAAGTCAGGTCATGGCTTTATCAAAAACCAGATATTGTAATGTCATATTAAATACATCACTTGGACAATCTAAGAAAGTAGTTTAGAGTCTTCACATTATATGTGATTTCTATTCATAGTCATCAGTGCCAATATTTTATTGAAAAGTTTGCAGTTCTGCTCTTCATACAGAAGAGTTACTATTTCTATTTCCAATATTATATAGTCTTTACCCTGCAAAAAGTTTATTTAAGTAGGAGCAATGAAACTAATAATTCCTCATCAGATTGTTTAAAACAGAAAGTTTTGTCATGATAATCACTGTGACAAGCTGGAATTATAAGCTGGTATACATTTCAAGTGTATTTAAACAGCATGAACTATTATTTGATGATGCTCTCTTAAGACAGCACAAAGGAAAGTAAATATTTGTTTGGGAATTAAAAGATTCTTCCATGGTAAAGTTTTGCTAATTTAAAGGGACAAGTGAACTTGACTGAAACTGTCTCAATAAGTAATTTCTGAATGTCACTACTTTGGGGAACTGTATGCATCCTATGGCAAAATATCAACCCATGGCATTAGAAACTTGGGTAACATACAGTCCTGAAGGATATACGCTAATACTTTTTATCTTAAAAAAAAAAAAATTAAATAAGGCCTCTATAACTTGGAATGTACTTTAATCATACTATTAAAAAATGTTTTCAAAATATGCCTGCAAAATTAAGGCTGAGTGAACTGAAGCAAATCAAGAATTCTGAATTGAGATGAACTTTTACCAAAGCGTGGGTCAAGCCTTGGGTCTAGCCAAGATGTGGTCTTGTTCTTATGGTTTATGTAGTAAATTTCTCCATCCTGGGTCATAGCTTGTTCCCATCCATCGGGGAGTGGGCCTGCAATATAGAAGGAAGGAGTTGATGGCGGGCTCTTGTTTGCTCCAGCTGAAATTGATCTAAAAAAGATTTTAACATTTTACATATATAACAGTACATGAAACAGAAAAGTTTCAAGCTCAGGTCTAACATTTCTGGGATAAGGGCAAAGAAGTTGTGGGTGGGAAACCAAGGAACAGGAAACACTTCTATCATTTTTATGTAGGATTTGGACTTTCATTTTCAAACTTGTTTCCATCCTTTCATATGCTTTTGACACTTCATTTTGCTATAGCATTCTAATATAAAACCAGCAATAAGTCAAGCCTGCCAGAATGAAGCCTGCATGAGCACCAGGAAGAAGCATAGAATAATTTTACCTCTCATAGGAAAGTTCATCTAGTGATTAAGACACAGCAGCAGCAACAAGCTAACACAGAGGAAATCCTGAAATATGCCTGTCTTTCATAAACAATTAAAAAAAGAAGTGACAAAACTTATTTCCCCTTTACCTCATACTCTAATTTTTGGTGAAAGCACTCAAGGCTTAAGCAGGCAAAAATGCAAACCTGAAGAATAAAGCAGGCAAACAAGCAATGACAAAATAAAGGCAAGAAAACACCATGAGCAGCCACAAAGACACAGTGCTATGAACAGCAGTGCAACGCTTTTACAAGCAGAAAGGCACACACAGGAAAAACTACTTCTAGAAAATGGTCAAAGGGAGGTACATAATGATGTTGTGGAGTCCATAGCCAATGTCTGAACATAGAGCCTGAGTTCAGTCTAAAGTTCAGGCTAAAGCTGGGAGGAGAGGTGGGGAGGATAGATTTGTTTGCCTAATCTCAAAAGATGTTCTTGGAGAAATGTCAAAAAGAGTAAAAAAAATAATTCAATTGCATTCCAGTAATATCCCAAGGCATAACCAGGACAAGAATTTCTTACTGTGGTCTTTGAAGATCCCTTGTAAACTACATTTCTAATTTAAACTTTCATTTTGGCTCAGAAAACAAAGCTCTTCTCCAGCAACTTCACTACTCCATCATTAGAGCTACAGATTTTCAAGTGAGGAAAAACAGTGAACACCAGACATTTTCTTCCTACCTCTAATGCTCATAAGCTCTAAACGTAACAAGTACTCTCTACAAGTAAGGAGTACCTCAGCTTTTATCTGAAGCTAGTGAACAGGCAAGAAAAAGTGACAGTACTGCAAATAATTGTTAAATCCTAACATATTCACTGTACAAAAGGACTTTGATGGAGAAATGAAAGCTCCAGTGCAAAGAATGCTGTATATTGTTACTATACCTGAATATCAGCCAGCTAATCAGTGAGATGCTGTTTGATAAAACTGGGGCACAGGAGCACAGGGACATGCCCCCCATCATCCAAGCGTGGAAGCTGAACCTACTCCTTTACTGCTAAGCCAACACCCTAGCCATGCAGGCAGGCCTTCTCTTTGCCCTTCTCAGAGTCCTGCTAAGCCACACATTCCTTGGAGAAACTCAGCAAGAAATTTGTTGTGAACTACAAAGCCAGAAAAACCCTGTTTGGCTTTAGGAAAAACAAAACCAGCCTTGGGGTGTCAGTCCTGCTGCACACTGAAGTCTGTACTGGTCCAGCATGTTCCTTTGTAGCAAGTAAGAATAAAATGCCTTTGAAGAAGGTTGCCAGGAGCTGACCAGTCCATCCACCTGGTGGAATAATGCTACTTATGAGATTCACTGATCTGATGAGTACTAGCTTACTACTAGAGACAATCCTGGGCAAGGTTCTCTTTCTAAATAAAATACACAGCCGTGGAACAGGACAGGAAAGGTCCATCTGCTCACCTGGCTGTCACCAGCAGCAAGCCTTCCTTGCTGTGCCATAAATGTCAAAAGCGCCATAAATGACTGCAGAAGCAGAACTTTTATCTCTAGAAACTTTTGGCATTAGTAACACTGCCTTCTTCCTTGGATGACAAACTGCTCTCATGTTTCTGCTGCCATTCTTACACATCGAAAAGGCAGTTTTAAAATTGAAATTATTGCCTTCTGTAATTCCTGTTTGGTTTCATGAGTAATTGTGAAACTAGAAGACAAGTCTGATTTTCTAAATGGTCTCCTAACAAACTCTGTATTAGAAGCAAGTAACAGAGGAAAGAACTAAATGCATGCTGAGGAATAGCAGACACATGCACCCAGAGGATCTAGGAAAATTCTTTTGCAATTACATGCCCATTTCCCCACAAAAGGTTCAAATAGGAACAGAATTTCCAGCATTAGCTTTTGTGACCTAGGTTATCTAAGTCCTATATTTCTGCTATTCAGACCTTATCACTAAAATTTCCATAGTTACAGTAGCTCATGCTGTACAGAAACAGCAATACTGGCTCTAATCGAAAGTCCATTTAGGTCAGGCATCTCCTGGGATGATGGACAGATCTGCTGGTTGCTGAAAGTAGCCCATTTAGTGACTGTCACACTCCATAAACTTTTAAATAAAGCACTGAATACATATAGAGACCTAAAAGGTATAGAGGCTATGAATCACTTGGCCTCCAAGTATTTTGGGCACTGGAACAAGCTCCCCAGGAAAGTGGTCACAGTCCCAAGCCTGACAGAGCTCAAAAAAGCATTTGGACAATGCTCTCAATGGTGTGACTCTTGGGGATGGTCCTGGGCAGGGCCAGGAGTTGGACTTGATGATACTGGTGGGTCCCTTCGTACTCATTATATTCTATGATTCTATCACAAGTTATTCCTTGAGCCAGTTCTGCTTACTCAGAAGCCATACCTCAGTAACTAAATATTTATATAATGGTGTAATAATGTATAATATTTATATAATGGTCATATAAATATATCAATAACATGTAATTTTAAAAGCCTGTGTCCATATCTTTTTGGTGCATGTCTCCACTTTTTATGAGTTGGTTTTTTTTTACTTTTTCATATGCCATGAAATCTGGAACGCAAAGCAGAGCTTGCTGCTGGCAAATAGAACGCAATAGGAAGAGTAATAACAGCAAAAACGTAGTAGAAATTCAACCTATGGTAGGATATTAAGTGAATCTTGGAAGACTCTACAGTTCCTAACATTTAATTTTAAAATAAATGTAAACAAAGCCATATTTTATCAATACATTAATGCATATAAGAGGGCATCTGTATCTATCTACTAACTGAATATGCATGGACAACCTATGAACTATAATACCTATATGCAACAATAGGAATCACCTTCACCTAATACAAATACTGATCTCCAAGACCTTCTCTGTGAAAGCTGACCGTTTTTTCCCTTTAGTCACTGTGGTTCTAAAACTACTAAAAATTGTATCAAAGTCTACAGAATGTACTTAAAGTACACCTTTATCGTGTCAAATTAGTGTAAAATGACACTATTTGAAAAGGGGTGATTTTGCAGATGAAGAAAGAAATTAACATTTCTGTCATGCATATACTTAAAAACTCGAGTTTCACAACAGACCATAGTGTTGAGTGTACACAAAACTAAATTTTGTAATATGACTGACTACATAGGAGCAATCTGCAACTGAAGTGAGAAAGGATCTAAGAAAAGAGCTAAAACTTGTTTTAGTTTTTGGCATATTCCTTGCTACCCTCCTGTCCCCCAAGTGTCCATTTTCTTACCATTTAACATGGCACTACAGCCTTACCTTAAGATTCAATGGAATTGCACTATGTTTACAAACTTTCACTGGGAAGCTCAATTCAAAACTGCCATATAAGAATGAAGACAAAAGAGGACAAAGACACATAATCTGCTCCAAAGCTAATTATCTAAGGACTATGCACAAGTGGAAGAGGCTAAAGTATGCAGTACTGTCAAGCATGACTCCAGCATGATTCAGGAAGCAAAAGTATCTGAAGAACAGAAGTATATAATTATCCCATCTCTGTTGTATCAACTGTAATTGTATACAAAACAATCACTGTTTATTTTCAAATGTATAACTTTACCTCAGTAGGAAATGTATAGGAGACGTTCCTCAGAAGAAAAAAGTACCATTATTGCTACCTTTTTGTTTGTTTGTTTTAAATCAAGACAGAACAACATAGTTTCTTCTGTCATACCTTTAGTGAAAAAGTGGTTAAAAATATAATGCAAAAAAATTGGAATATTGAAGTCACAATGAATTTTTATTCATTTGTAAATATGTGGCATATTTACAAATAATAGGCTTGTTTCCTTTTCACTATTGATATGAACACCCAATCCTATTTCACAGATTAACCAACAAATGCCATCTAAAAGAGCGCTGTGCTGCTTCTCTGCATACCTATGGCCCAAACTATTTTAGCTGATTACATGCAGCAAGCTAAGTTCAGAAAGACTGAGACAAAAACCCCCTCACTTTTCACACACTGATGACTTTCTATAAAGGGTGCAGCTAACTAACACTTATAGAATAACTCATTCACAAAATCATGCCCAGAAAAGATAAAGTTTGTTCAGATGTCCATTAACTTCCTTGAAGAAATGTAATTTGCAGCAAGTTACCTGTGTTTTTATCCAGTCTTAAATGCTTCAAGAGATTGAATTTCTTAAGACAAATAACCTAAAGATTTCAATCTCATGCTAAACTACATCTTTCCCAGTTCTATATTTTAACAACCTTTTGACTTGCCCTCACCCTTATCACATCTTTCCTGAGCTCTTCTTCCCCTATTTATCCAGAAAGACAACACATTTCTCTCCAATATGCACACATCAGCTTTCAGAGTTCTCTTCTCTCTCTGCACCTTCAATTTGTTTTCCCGTTCTTGAACTAATGTCAAGAATTCTAATTCTGGCTAAATGGTTAAAGGTTCTAAAGGCTCTCAGGACAGCTCCCAGAAATCTCTCTTATATTTTAGCACAGTAACTTGACATACAGTCTCCTGCGGCAGTACACTAAAACTTGGACAGCAACTTTGATTAAGGGCTAAAATTAACAAGCACCATACAAGGTCTATACAGAAAGGAAAACATTCTTCTTTGTGGTATTTCAGACTTTTTTTTGCAAGTCAGTGATCTCCAGCTGTCACAATAGTTACACTCATTTTTTCCCAATATCTTTCATGAAAGGCTCCCATGCACTAGGGTATGTTTCACTGCCAGCAATATTTCATAACAGGAAATGTCTGTCTTAAAGGTCTCAACTTGATTTCCCACTTCTTGAGGATGAACATCCAAATTAGAACATTAAGTAGTCTTAAATCTGAGTGCCAGCATCATGACTGTAACTTCCACTGTGCTGAAGTGGTGCATAGTTACTCGACTTTTCCATTTCTCTCAGAGATTATATAAGAGGCTACCAAGGTAGCATAAGCTACCATGAACTCAGCAATAAAAAGTAACAAAACTAGGTATAAGGGACTTTAGTAAAAACAAATATACAGCCATAATTTAAAGTTAGTACATAAACATTTGCCAGATCAAGTATCAGAAATAGAATCACACCCAATAAATGCAGGTTAAATATTACTTAATTCAAAGCAGCCTTTTGTTAATAGCAAATCAGGGTAAGCAAGTGCATCCAAAGAGCCAGTTCCAAGTCACACTACCTCAACTGACATAAGCTTAAAAAAACCTAACACCAGGTAACATGTGGTGTAATTCAGGACACAGGAGTTCTGAGTCCTTCATGCACTTCATGAGATTCAAAGCACTGGGAGAAAAAAAACTTCACGGGATTTTCAGATCATATTCAACAAAGTATCATCTGTGAAATTAAAAAATAAGTGTTCAATGAACTTGCATCCAAATACAGGCTTTCTCAAATCACAAGACAACCCACTTGCACATTTCAATTTTATTGAATTTATTGCACAAGCAACATCTATGCAGCATCACTTTCTCACACACTTGCATTAGACAATTACATGTAAATTCTTCATGCTCTTTTAAAAATAATCCTTGTGTCCAGATTGCTAGCTTCCTTTCTAGTTTGTTAGCACCCTGTTACAACTTAACAGTACATTTTTTTGCTAAGGGACCTTCATTTCTTACTAAGTACATAAAGTGAATCCTACTTCATTATCAATATTTTTTCCTGTCAATTCTTGGTACAATAGAAGGTTTGAGGACTTATCTTAAAACACAGAATTTATGTCAATATTGAAACAGCAAGCATCTAATTTTAGAAAAAGTAAGCAAAAAAGCAAGACAGACCAAGGGAATTGTTTTCTTTCTCCTGTTCTCCCTCATTTAGAAGTGTCACTGCAAAAACATGCCACGTCTATTGCTGCAGAAGTGTCCCTGCAAAAACATGCCACATCTATTGCTGCAGGTTTCCTGGGATAAATTTACAGAAAAAATAATCACACTATTTTATTTTCACATCAGAGCCTGAGACCTTAATTGCTGTGAATCACGACTTCCTGAACTTGAACAGGACTCATTTGTTTCAGGATAATCCAGCCTCCTGGCCTAGCCAGCAAAAAGTTTGATTAACTTCCCCTCTAATACTCAGTCATGAACAGCACAGTTTGGTCATGCCTGTTAATCTTTCGGTATTGTCTGCAGCACATGAATTGCAGCATGAAACAAAGCTGTCTAAACAGTCCACAAAAAGCAGCACCAGAGAATAACCCTTGGGAAGTATAGGAACAGCAGACACACACAAAATACAGTGAGAGTGTGAGAAAATAAATATACCATGAACCTCAGTGACAGACAGGAGGTGATAAAGCAAGGGGAAGACCAAGCACTCAAACTAGCATGGCACCAAATTTACCTGCTTGCTCTCTGCATAATCATATGAGAGAGCTCTGAAAACATACAGTAGATTCTATAGCAAGAATAAGAACATTTTACTGCTGTCTAGTGACACCCTGCCACCCCCGCCCCCTCCCCAGTCAGCTGAAAAACAATTCTATATTCCAGGAAAAGACATGAGACTTCCTCAGCTAGAACAATAATGATCATGATACTGGATTTTGGAAGTAATAGAAAAACAAGAGGAAAACCAAAACATCTCTGTTTCTATATAAGATTTTCAAGGTATTTGCTCAATCCATTTAGGGAGCACAGGAAAAATTATATGTTCATAAGTAGGAAATGTAAACAAATAGCAGTATAATATGTCTAGTCAGTGAGCAAATGGAGGCAGAACACTGTGAAGCATAAAAGCTTTAATGTAAATTGATATTAATTTAATGGAAATTCTGGTCTTCATCAATTTAACAGTATTTTTAGTCAGAAGAAAATAAACAAATTCAGCTTCCTTAAAAGTCTGAACCATTCACTTGAAAAAACAAAAACACAAATCAAGGAACTACAGTGTACTTTCTTTTGACAATGTAAATATTATAAAAATTCTCTTCAACTATTAGCCTCTTGCTTAATGAATCAGGCATCAACAAATTTAAAGTTTCAAACCAGGATACCTAGAAGAACATTTATTAAATCTGGATTCCTCCCCCTTGATTACAACAGCTTGTGGTTTACTTGTATGATCTTTTTCATAAATACAAATTTTGCTTACCTGATGCTGAGTTCATGATGTTCTGCTGCACAGAAGGACTGGTAGGAGCTGTAACATTCATCTGGGAAAGCATGGCCTTCCTAGGATCTTGCCATGTTGTTGTTTGATCAATGTGACTAAGACAAAACAAAGCAAGAGTTAGGACAGTCATGCATTCACAACAATGACCTGCTAGCACAGAAAGTTTAACAACAAAAGATTAAGCCTGCCAACAACAGCCACATTCAAAACCAAATGCAAACTGTTTGGATTCTCTCCAAGCATCACTGTATGTCAGATTCTCAAACCCTTGCCCTGGCCACTACCATCACTTTCCCAACCAACAGTTGTAGCAATCAGAGCTAGAGCAATGGTGAGATAAGGTTCATCATGAATATCGTAATCTGAACTGTTGTACCATAACCAGATGTTGTACCCTTGAACAAAACATCCTCTTCCTTCTCTCTTTGATCAGGTATTTGCCATTTTTAAATGTGACTTCACAGATTTTCAAACCAAGCCAGTTATGTCTGGAATCTCAAGCACAGTCCAGTACCTCGGTAGGATGAGCTCATATTCAGTGCCTAGGGAGTGGTAATGAACTGCTGGTGTGCAGTCATTAGTCTTCCCAAACTTACTGTGCATAGATCACATCCTCAGATTACTGGACAGACTACTGTCCTCACCACTGACACCTAAACAATCTCTCCTCAATAATTTAAGTAACCAGTCACACTAAAGCATAATGTGACAGGGATGTGCAGATGCCTTTCAACTTCATGTGAAAAATGAGGACAGCGGGACTGTCAAGTAACCCACCCAGCCCTCTGCAAAACTTTGGAAGCTTATTCTCTGTTTTGAAAAAAATTACAAGTACATTCATGACATGTCATTCACAGAAGTATTCAATTCAATGAAAATACAAAAGTGTAATGAATCATTACTTCACTTCAGGAGCATGTGATTAGCATGTTTTCCTAATGAACAACAAATGCAGTCCATTCATAACAAGCATCAACATTATCTTGATGCCATTAAGCAACACTGCTCTGAGAAGTAAATGGGGGCAAAAATAAAACTCCAAATGCACATGAACACCAACAACAAAATTTGTTATCCATTCATTTAGAACTGGTATCAATTAAAAATCATATTCAGATAGCACTGTTATAAAGTAGAATCTAATGTATTATTAACTGGTTAATTCCTTCATTAAATTAATTATCCTTAAAATTATGCTTTTTGGGATTACATGGAATTCCCATTTTCATTTACTCCAGCAAAATCACAACAAGTAACGAATTCAGAACAACATAAAATGAGGCAGTAGTCACCAAAATAATTACTTATGTCAAATTACTTATCACATTCTAATCTAACCTTTGTTACAAGGTAGACATACCACAAACTGTCTTTTTAAAAGGTTTTGAGATATGTATATTTTACCCTCTCTAAACATGCACACAAGCAATTCCAGATCAAAGAGTTACAGACACACTGTAGTAGGGTCACAGTACAACTCATTTAATATAGTATGTGCTGGTTTTGTCTGGGGTAGAGGTGATTTTTTTCACCATGGCTACTACTAGGCTATGTTTTGGATGAATCTGACCTTCCTCTGATCATTACACCAATGAATTAAACTGTTTGATGGCTGGGGTTAAACCTCGACAAGGTACTATTAAGCACACAGCATCTTTGATTGGCATAGGTTTTCAAATATTCAGCTTCACTGAGAAACATGCCACATACAGCAAGACTTCTTTATTTCTTTTTTTAAGCCACTTTGTTTATAAAACATGATGCAACATAGTAAAGATTGCCCTATATATACACTGGACTATACATAAACCTTCATCCTAGAGAACAATTTTTCACTTTTCTGCTGGTCAATTTTGCAAAGCAATGAAAACAGGTAACAATAATACAGATGTAAAAACACTGCACTGTAATGCTTCACAGATCGTGTATTTAAATTACTGTACCAGCATGTGCTACTCCTCCCCTACATTTCCGATTTGTTATATTTGCTCAACTCAGTTCTGGGAATAGTGGAAACTGGGAAAACACCAGTGTACCCATTATAATACATTCATCTATTTCCATTTAACTCTTATAAAAATCCATGTAACACTATGAACTAATAAAATGTAAGGTACATAATTTATAACCTTTGTTTTGATATGCTATTTGAGTGCAGAGTAAGAAATAGAAAGAAAAATGTTTTCTCCCAAAAAACATTACAGAACCATTTTTGCAGTTAACTGTAGGAATGCACTAAAAAAACTCCCATTCATCAATTTTTCAAAGCATATCTGAATATGGGATAGATGAATAGACTACGGAAGAAGCAGTTTTAGATGTACCTCCAATTTTGAGCACAAAGACAGCATTATCAATTCCTCAAGACAGCTTAAGCATACCACACAAAGTACAGGTAATGTTTACATGGAGTTGTTAACAAGGATAGCTATTTTAGGCAGCAGCAGTTTCCAGCTTCCAGCTTCTCTAGCTCAGCATCACTTGAGAAAAGTCAGCATGTTCCTTACCTGACCAACTGAACTACAATCAGCAGTCTTAGGGCAAACAGCCATGGAGGAAAAGCAAAGTAAGCAAGCTGATCATATTACTGTCTGTCTTGGGTTGTAAAAT
>VZTR01009390.1:9113-27208 GCA_013400775.1 Chaetops frenatus
ACCCCCCTCCACACGCCCCAGGGACAGCTCTGCCCCCCCTGGGCCCCCAGTCCCCCCAGCTGCACCCAGGGAGTGGGTGATGCCCACCCACCGGAGACAATGGGAACTCCCTGCCCCCCTGCACATGGAAAAAGTGGATACCATCGGGGAATCCCCTAATGCCAGCACCAGAACAGCCCCCTCCTTCCCCAGTTCAACCCCATCAGCACAGTCTCTTACCCAAAGAGTCTTCTGAGCTTGCCCTACCTCTCCTATTGCCCCCCTTGTGCCCCTTACCCCACCCTACCTATATAGTGCTGGACCAGCTGCTGGACGGTGTTGAACTGGGCACGGGTGGTGATGTAGTACCCCCCGTTATCCAGTTTCCGAATCTTATAGTGCTTCACGTGGTCTCCCTTGGCCTCATCCCAGTCCCGGATGGAGAGAGAGTAGGCACCTACATGGGGATAATGGTCAGGGGGTGGGGGATGTGGGGCACACAGTCCCCCGGTGTGCCCATCCCTGTCCCTGTACCTTTGGTCGTCTCACTCTCCCGAATGAGGAAGGTGCCTCTGGCGTTGCCGTGGCACAGGAGCTGCCGCTCCGCGTCTTTGCGCCCAATCTTCCCGAAGTACCACCTGCCCCGGGGATGGGCTCAGCACCAGGAAGGCACCACCGAGCCCCCGTGGCAGCACCGCGGCACCGCCGGGGCTCACAAGGACACCTGAGCCCGAGGGCAGGTGGGGGTTGGGGTTTGTCTCCAGCATTTCCCCCCGCCCTGCTACTCACTCTTCTGCCTGGATGGAGTCTACAGGGGCCACGTAGTTGCTGGGGATGTAGCCCGTGGCACCCGAGCTCAGCGATCTGGCCTCCCACCAGTCCCCCTCCCTGGGCAGGGAAACAGAGGGCGTGGAGAAGGAGGGACAGACAGACAGACAGACATGCTCACCGTGTGCCTCCTCACCCTGCAAACAGCACCGCCAGACCCCGCTCTCCCCCACCCATCTCCGCTGAGGCCGCTCAACTCATGACACGTGGCCCTGGTGCCGAGCAATGGAGCCCGGGCAGAGCTTGGGCCCCCAGCCTGGGTCCTGCGGGGGGGTACCCAAGGCCCAAAGGCACCTCCCCGGGGTGCTACGTGGGTGCTGGAGGTGGCAGGAGGTCCACGGGGTGGGGGGGCTCACGTGTTGTTGATGATGTGGAATTTCTCCCCTTTCTGGAACGTCAGGTCATCCTCCGTCCTGGCCTCGTAGTCGTACAGGGCGATGAAGAGCGTCACGCCCCCGCCTGTGGCACCCGGAGGGGAGCACGGTGACCCCGGAGTCCACGGCCCAGGGGTGCAGCCGGACACCCCTCCCCATCACCCAGCCACCCTGCTGACCTGTGATGCCCCCGCTCCACGTTTGCAGCACGTTGGGGGTGAAGCCCCCCGGCTCCGCCAGGGACGGGGCCAAGGGCACCGCTGGCCCCTGGAAGTTGTTGAAGTCGGGGATGCGGGTGAAGATGGCCCCTGGCTGCGTGGGGTCGGGGTCGTACTGCGAGGCAGGGGGCTGCAGGGAGCCCCCCTCGCCCCCTGCCTGCCCTTTGCCAGCCCCCTTCTCTTTGCAGGGCACACAGCCCATCCTGGGGCAGCGCCTGTGGGACAGAGGGTCCGTGAGCCCCGCGCGCCCCCTGGCCGGGCACGCCTGTGTGGCCAGAGGCACTGGGGTGCACCCCGCCGGCCCCGGGGAGGTCCTGCCACCCCCCAACTCAGCACACGGGACGACACGGGGGGACACTGGGGTCCCCGTGGGCGCTGCAAGCGGGGCTGTGCTGCTCAGGCTGGGAGCGCATGTCCCCCCCGACACCCGCGGCTGCTCCACGGCGGCTCCACTCACTGCGACGGCTCCTCAGGTCACTTCAGCTGCTCCATGTCACGTCAGGGAGGAGAAGAGGCACCTGTGGACAGCAGGGGAGGTGGGGTGGGCGTCAGGCTGGGGGCAACACCCTCGCATGGGTTGAAACACCCGTGCTGTGAGGTGTAACACCCCTCCATGGGAAAAATAGCCCTGGTACAGGCTGCAACACCTCTGTGTGGATTGAAATAGCTCTTCCAGGGCTGGAACAGCCCTACACATGCTGAAACACTTCTGCCAAGGGCTAAAATACCCCTGAATAGATTGAAACACCCCGTAACAGGATGCAACACCCCTGCCGTGGGCTGCAACGCCACCTGAACCGGCTGTAACACCCCTGCACCAGTTACAACACCCCTGCACAGACTGAGGCACCCATGCACGGGGCTGTAATACCCCTGCATGAGCCCTAACACCCCTGCATGGGCTACAACAGCCCTTCACAGGCTGCACCCCCCCACCCCTGCATCAGCTAAAATGATCTGCGTGATCTGCAACACCTCCACGAAGCTGCAACATTCCTCCGAGGGCTGCAACACCCCGGCGCAGGCTGAAACCACATCCTCAAGTGGGTTTTTCTCTCACTGTGTCCTCACCGCATCGCTTACGTCCCTCCGGGGCATCTGCATCCCCGAGGCTGAAAGGGAGCCCGCCCCGGTGGGAAGGAGCCCCCGAAGGGTCCCCATCCCCACACCCTCTGCACGGCTGTGGTCAGGACAGGTTCTTCCGGCCACAGGGGGTGAGAAGGTGTCACAGAGTGGGAGGAGGAGGAGGAAATCGGACCTCTCCTGTCATGGCTGCGAGGAGACGTCCATCCCCAGCCCTGTCGTCGCCCTGGCTGCTGGGGCACCCACCCACACCAGTGTGCCCAGTTTGCACCGGGCAGAGCGCTCCAGTCTGCAGTATGCCAGAGGTCACCCTGTCTCCAGCTGAGAGCAGAGGGGAGGAGCAGGAAGGTGTCCTGTCCTCTGAACTCCAGTGAGCAGGAGTAGACAAAGGTTTTGGGGTGGATGAGATATTTCAGGCAGGTTTTCCCCATCATGGTTATTGATTCCCTTTCCTCTCTCTCAGTGGGGGTGGAAAGAGCCCAGCTCTCCCCTTGCATTCTCTGGTGGTGTGGCAAGGCTGCAGCCATTGCTGACAGGGCAGCCTTGCCAAAATCTGAGGGAACTCGGCTGGTTTCATTTCTGATGATAATTAGTGGCTATTTAAACTGATGAACAAACCCTGTCCCCCCTGGGTGGGAATCACCCACCCACCACATTGAGAAACTTCCCGTTTTGCTGAATTTCAGTGCTGACCAAGCAGTGGAGCTGCCACAGCTGCCAGCAGGGATGGGGATGGCAAGGAGCATCTTCCAGGCAAGTGCAATCCGCCAGTATCGCAGCGTGAAGGGTTTAGGTGCTGTGCAGCAGCACTGAACCCGGGCTTGCCCTTCCCTGTGCACCCAAGAGCCCCCTGAGCTGACGCCAGGGTGGCCCAGAGCCACCCCCTCCCACTGTCCACGGGAAGGGGACACAGCTGGTGCCGTGTCCCATGGCTGCGCGGTGGTGTCCGGCTCCAGCTTTCCCAAAAAGGAGCTGCTCGGAGCCGAGGAGCAGATGGCAACTGAGCCCTTCCCACCCTGGCTCCCCCGGCACCAGTCCCGGCTGAGCTGCCAGGTCCCGCCCGCCCTGAGAGCCGGCCAATTCATCACCCCTGTCCCGCCGGGCATGGCTGGGCACGGAGCAGCCACATCCCTGACTGCCCATCCATCTGCTCCCCACACCCCTGGGACACCGGGCAGCTCAGCCCCATGCCCAGCTCCTGGACAGGGCACAGCGTCCCTTGCACGCAGCACTGTCACCCCACATGTCACCTACAGTGCTGAGGCACCCCTCAGATGGGGTCCCCTCCATCCCCTGCCTCATGGGAGTAGCAGCAGTGGAGAACTCGGGCTCTGGGGGGATGCAGCCACACGGAGCGATACGGGGGTGCTGGGAATGTCACACCCCCTGCCATGGGGACGAGCCCTGGTGGCATTTGCCAGGCTGAGGGGGCCACGACCCCCCTGGGCAGGAGGCAGCTGCCAGAGGAACTCACACGGCAGCTCGGCAGTGGGAAGAGGAAGCAGCAGGAGCACGGTCTGGGGTAGGAGGGGGGAGGAAGGAGACGCTGCTGGGGCCGTCAAGGCGCCACAGGACTGGCAGGACCTCGAGCCCTGGGGACGGTGGCAGCTGGGAGGGTCAGGCAGGGGGGACAGCAGGACTGCAGCCCCCTGGGTACCCTGAATCCCCCCATGGAATTGTCCCACACTGTCACCCTGCATTGCTCCGTGGTGACCCGGCTCCCCCTCCCTGGGAAGAGGAACTGAGAGGGCTGCACAGCCCAGCCTGGTGCTGCTGAGGTTCCTCTGTCACCCCCCGGCTCTGGAGCTCCCTGGTCCCAGCAGGAAAACCTAGGCCTGAGGTAGCTGCAGTGCAGAAGGGGAAGGTGGCTTGTTAGGACACAGGACCTGGAGCTGCGTTCCCATCCCACATCCAGGACCCCACAGACCTGGGGAGGGGACAAGAGGCCACATCCATCTCCCCCATCTGCTCCTTGTTCCAGCTCGGTGGCAGATGGTGGTGTGTCCCTGCCCCTTCCCCAGTTCCCCCAGCCCCAAATCCACCCAGATGATACCTGGAGATGGAGCCCTGCCCCAGCTCTGGTCCTCCCAGTTCACCCAGTGCCTGGTGAGTCCCCCTTGGCTCCCAATGGGAGCAGGTTCCCCCAGAACAAGGGGTCCAAGGAGGGATGACCCCCCCCATCCCCTGCATGGCCACAAGCAGGGCTATTCCCTGGGATAAAAAATGAAGGGCTTGCCCACGAGCCCACCTGTCAGCCACCGGAGCCATGACAGACGGGTCCCCTTGCGCCCTCCCTGGCAGGAGATGCTCAGGAGGGAGGGAGCCCCCCTTCCCCAGCCTTCCAGCCCCATCGCTGGCTGGGAAAGCAGGATTTCCGCTGGAAGAAGAGCAATTCCCGGATCCAAGGGGCTGCAGGGGCGGAGGGAGGGAGCCAGCCAGGGCTCCAAATACAATGTCCCGAGAGGAGCGGGGTGGGGAGGGAATTGTGCAGGGCAGGAAGCAGCGAGTTCCTGTCCCTCCTTGGGACACACCAAGGATCAGGGACGAAGCAGAGCTGCAGGGAGAGGGGGGAGCATCCGCTCCGGTCTGAGCCCCCCACAGTTCCCCCAACCCCAGCCCCAGGAGAGCTCAGCCTCCAGCATCGCCCTGGGGCGCTGGCTGGGCTGGCACCTGCAGGGACGGAGGGCACAGGTGCCTGTGTGTCCCCCAGGGTGCCGTGGCCTGTCCCCTCCCCAGTGTGCGGGTCTGGCACGGGTGAGGGGGCACCATGTGCTCGGCAGGCTCCCCGACGTGCTGTCACCACCAGTTAGTGCTGGGGTGAGCTGGAGCTGGTGGGTGCCCCCAAATCTTCACACACACACTGCAGCCCCCCCGCTGACCTGCTGCCCCCCAGCATGGCGAGGACGGGGGTCTCCTCCCACCCTCAGGGCATCTCCCAGGGAAGCAGTGAGGGCACAGTGAGGGCACAGTGAGGGCAGACCCCCCCAGCAGACCCCACCAGTGTCGCGGGACCCTCTGTCCCCACAGCTCAGTGCCCGTCCCACCCGGGACCCAGAGCCACCCCACACACGGAGGGGGCATCTCTCAGCAGAACACGGCAAGGCGATTAAGAGGACCCCCCCCTCCTTACAAGGATGAGCCCCCCACCACCCTGCACCCCACAAGGCACACGTACCTCCTACCGTCAGCTCGGGCTGGCATGGACCCCCCGCTCCCACGGGGCTCCCGACGGGACCACCGGCTGGGCAGCCACGGCAGCCCCGGCTTCGCCCAGCGCCGGGAGTGCCGGGGCAGCAGCCGTGGGAGAGCGGGAGCGCCCGGCCGTGAGCTTCCCCTGTCTCTTCGGCGGCTCTGGCAGCAGAGCAAGAGCTTCCCCTCCCCTCGCCCCCCCTTCCTCCCCGCGCTCGCTGCAATGGTTCATTGTACCAGCCAGCCCAGCCGGTTGCTGGATCACCCTCCGGAACCCCTCTGGATCCCGTCTGGATCCCCTCCGGATCCCCTCGCACGCTCTCTGGGGAGCACAGCCTGCCCGGGGAGGTGGCACGGCGGGGAAGGGGCATCAGAGGCTCTCTGGTCCCCAGCAGCCCAAGGAGACTCTGGCGTGGATTGCCAGGCTCTGCCTGCCCGGATTTAGGGGGCAGCGTGCGGATCCAGCCCGTGCCACGGTGGGGGCTGCTTGCACCCGTCCCCAAGGCCTGGCAGTGCCTCCCTGAGCCCCCCGAGGGAGCGTCCCCCGGGCAGGGGGACAGCAGAGGGACATCAGATTGTGCCCAGAGCGCTGTGGCCCTGCAAGGGACAGGAACCGAGGTGCCCGTGGGGTGGCAGGACACACCCAGCAGCCGCCCGTCCTGCTGGCACAGGCTCTCAGGGGCACGGCAGATCCGTGGAGGGGCAGTGAAGAGCTCACCATGCCTGGGGAATGGCAGGTAGCTCGGGGTTGTGTTCCAGGGGTGTCCCACACGTCCCCCCAAGATGGGGTGCAGCTCTTATGTGGCTCAAGCCAGTCCTGTGTCCATGGATTGCCCACTAAACATCGGACCCCTTATTTACCCCTCGCCCAGACAAAGTTGCTGCTGGAGTGGCCCCAAGATTTGACATCGGTCACACCAAGCCACAAACTTCTCTGGGATTGGGGTAAACCCCCCCAGCCCCCTGTCTGAGCACCCCTGCACCCTGCCTGGGCCCCCAGCAGCCTGGGTGATCCCCCCCCACACCTTGTCTTAGCTCCCAGCAGGGAGGGGCAGGGGAGCCCCCAAACCCCTCGGAGGCAGGGCAGGGGGTGAGGGAAGGTGTGTGGCTTCCTTCACGCTGCCAGATGAGACTCTCCCTTTCAGCCTGGCTGCTGCCCCGTGTCTTGGTTTCCCTTCTCGTGGTCCAAGAGGCTGAGCAGGACATGCTCTCCTTGTTGCCCCATGCCTGGGAGTCTGGGGGGGCTCAGCCTCTCCCCGTGAGGCTGACTGGGGGGGTACCCATGTTCCTCTGTGCCCCAGGGCTGGCTCAGAACCGCAGCAAGGAGTTCCCAGTGCTCCCAGTCTCAGGACCTGGCTGGATAACTCCGCACTGCTCACCTTACGGAATCTCTGCCGCCTCCTGCCCATCACCCCCAGCATCGGGGCTGCTTGAAAAGACCCCAAGGAGCTCCTTCCCCTCCCACCCCCAGGAGGAGAGACACAGCCCCGAACACCCCACTGCCCATTTCTCCCATTCCAGGTGCAGAAGGGTCCAGATGTGACAACCCATCCTCGAAGGGGAGGAAGCCTGGCTGGGCCCAGCTTGGGGGGTGCCCCAGAGATCCACCCAGTGCACCCCCCCCACCCCCCTCCACCCGAATGCTGCTGGAGGCGTTTTGGGGCTCATCCTGCACCTCCCATCCCCCGCAGCGTTGCTCCATCTCCCTGCACGGGTCCCTGCCGAGACACGCTCTCCCCGCCGAGCACCCCGGGGTGCCCGTCCCCCCGCTGGGCACCACATGGTGCCGGTTCCTTCCCTCCTCCGGGGGAGGGCCCCGACTTCTGCATTGGCTCCGCCGGGTTTCGCCGCCGCTGGCTCCGGCTTAAAGTTGCGAAGCCGGTGCCGGGTGAGCCGGGGCGGCCGGGATGGGTGTTCTCCGCTGGCTCCTGGCCCCTGCACTCTGCATCGCCGTCCGCGGTGAGTCTGACCCCCACCCCTGGCACCCTCGCCGCTGGGGACACCCCGGGCATGGGAGGGAGATGAGGGACCACCCCACCAGCTCTTCTCCCGCTGCACTGCCTGGGAGGTTTGAGTCTGGGGAAGTGGTTTTACTGCTTTGTCGGGGCCCAAAATTTGCAGTTCCTCCAAGACACAGCTGGGTCCGGTGGCAAAGCGGGCAGGGGGGGGATGTGCCTTGAGGGTTTGGTGCGGGCTGGCGGCGTGAAAATAAGACGAAATTGAGGCTTTAACCCGAGGGGTTTCACCCAATCAGGCAGGGCAGCCAAGTGGGAGGGGACAGGGCTGGCAGGGCGACCGTGTCCCCCGTGGGACCCCCTCTTTCTGGGTGTCCATAAAGCTGAGCAGGATTGGGAGGTGGCTGCACCCGTTGCAGTGTCCCCCAAGGCTGACACTGTCTGTGGGTGCCCAGAGACGGCGTGTGATGGGTACCCACGGCACAGCCTGGGGTGCTGCAGATGGGGGTCTGCTCGTCCCCGCCTCCCCGAGGGTTGGGGCCGGGTCTGCTCCCGGCTGGCCCGGGCTGGGCAGGTGCCGGCTGGGGCCGGGCAGGTGCTGCCGGTCGCTCCCGGCGAGGAGGAGGAGGATGCTGAGAGAGGGAAGGGCTCGATCCCAGCAGTTGTGTTGGCGTGGGGTTGCACAAGCTGGGAGCCTGGGGGGAGGCTGGGAAGGTCACTGGAAGATGCCAGACAGAACCAGTAAAGTCCCTGGCACGCCTCAAACATGCCCTGTGTGCCGGGGGCAGCTTGGCCGTGTCCCACCTTGGAAACATCATCCAAGGCCAGGGCCAGCAGTGCTGGGGGTGACACCGGGGCATCACCCCAACAGTCACCCAGGAACTGGGGTTCCCTGGGGGTGCAACAGTGCAGGGCTTGCTCAGTGTCACGGCAGGCTGTGGCACGGTGCTGACCCTGGGAGGGCGTCACTGCCTCAGCATCCCTTGGACGTGCCTTGGGATCAGCTCAGGAAGCTCTTTTGGCCAAGCAGGGAAGGCCCAGGCTCCCAGGGAAGGGGAGCACTGGCTTGGCAGCCTCTCGTCCCCATCTCAGCTGGGATGGGGGGGACACACACACAGCCCCCCCTCACCCTGCCCCTCTCTGCCTTTCAGGACAGGACAATGGGCTGTCCCGCCCACCCCCTCAGTTCGGCTCCATCTACCATGTCCGAGGTAAGGGGACCCCGCTGTGGTGGGGGGGAGCAGAGGACGTGCAGCACTGGCCAGTCCCAGGCTGTCCCAGTGCCAAACTGGGGCAGGTTCCACAGCCGAGGGTCTCTGCCTGACCCATCACCCGTGGGGGGCAGTGTCTTGGTCAGCTGTGGGTCTGCAGACTCTGGGGAAGGGGGGTTGGGGGGCTCAGGGAGGGATGTCGGGGTGCTGAGGCTTTGGGGCTGAGCTGTGTCCTGTGCTGGGGGCTCGCAGGGGTCATTAAGCTGCCCTACGCCGAGATCGAGGAGCCCTTTGAAGCCTGGTACAACCTGACGGGGAACAAGAGCCGGATCCAGTATTACGGAGGTAAGAGGTGGGCACCTCCCAGCTGAGCCCACCCTGCACCAGCAGGACTCCCGTGCCTCAGTTTCCCTTTCCCTGGCACAGGGCAGGTGATAACCTACCAGCTGGCAGCGGTGAAGCCCTATGGGATGAGGTACAAGATCACGCCAGAGACGACCGAAAAGGAGGTGAACACCAGGAAGTGCTTCCAGCTGCCCGGCTCCAAGGAGGACGTGGTCATGGCTCAGAGCGTCTTCCCCAGCATGAGGGGCTTTAAGGTGGGAAACCTCAGAGCCTGGGTCTGCCCTGCCTCCCAAAACATCTCCAGGCTGTGGGAGGGGGTGCTGGGGGATGCTCCTCTCTGCAGTCCAAGGGCTGCAGGGTGCTGGGACCGGCCAGGACACATCCCCACACCCCAGGGGGGAAGGAGGGTCACTTCCCCACCCGGATTGGGGCCGCACTCCTGGCTCCTTTCCCAGCTCCAGCAGCCCTGTTGGGACGTGTCCCATCCCACACGAACGCTGGCGTTTCGGCACGGTTTGGGCAAGTCTCTGCATGGCAGCTCGGCTCCTGCCGGCCCTGGGCTGCGTCAGGGCTGGGCACAGCACTGTCAGCAGTGGGGACAACAGGTTGTCACTGAGCTGGACACACGCCTGCATGGCGAGAGCTTGGAAACACGCAGGAAAAACCCAAAATCCTTCCGGCTTTCTGGAGAAATGGTGCAGCCAGCCCCACTGCTATGGGTGCACAGAGTGCTGCGCACAGTGGGGTGTCCCCAGATGAGCCGGACGGGAGGGGGGGGGGTCTTCCCTGTGTTGCACCCCAAATCCTTGCCCCAGTTTCCATCCCACGCTGTGTGCTAATGACCGTGTGGAGCCACTGGATCCAGCCAGGGAGCCCGGTGTGTGCGCTGGGCGGTGCAGAGGGGCTGGGTGGGCAGCAGGGTGCCTGGGGGGACACTGGGGTCCCCTCCCTGAGGCCGTGTTGTCCCCCCCTCCCCTCAGTTCCTGCGGGAGGAGTACTATGAGGGCCGGTACTGTGCCGTGTGGCAGAACGTCACCCGCTGGGAGCAGAAGAAGAACGTCTACACCCTGTGGGTGACCAACTCCAGCTGTGGGGTGGCCCCCGTGCACTACGAGATGCGGGGGTACAACAGCCTGCTGGGCTCCCACTATGACAAGTACGAAATCGCCTACACTGACTTCGACAACAGCTACCCCTCCTCCGTCTTCGACCTGCCCGTCAACGGTGAGCCAGGGAGGGACCCCCCTGCCCCCCCAGCCCTGTCTGTGGGGCTCGGGCTGACAGTGTCCTCCCTTTGGTCCCCAGAGACCAAGTGTGGGGTGCTGCCGGGGGATGTGGCGGAGCACCGTGTGCTGGCCAACCCCATGGAGGACCTGGTGGGACAGCACCAGCCCTGGGCACACCGGGTTTTCCACGAGTACCGCCGGCAGATGGGGTGGCGCTACGGCTCCGTGCGGGAGCTGGAGCAGCGGCAGAGCGTCTTCGTGCACAACATGAGGTACAGGCAGCTGGGGAGCGGGGGGTGACGGCCCTCTGGGGGTGCTGCTCGCAGCGAGGGGGTGGTGGCAGTGCCAGCTGGCGCTGTCCCCGCCCTGGTGGCAGGTTTGTGCACTCGCGGAACCGCGCCGCGCTGTCCTACACGCTGTCCCTGAACCACCTGGCCGACCGCACGCCGCAGGAGCTGGCAGCCCTGCGGGGCCGCCGCCGCAGCGGGACCCCCAACAATGGGCTGCCCTTCCCCACTGAGCTCTACGCCGGCATCATCCTGCCCGAGAGCCTGGACTGGCGCATGTACGGTACGTGGTGTGGGCTCAGGGGGGCTCCGGGGTGCTTTGGGAGCGAGTGCTCCTCAGCTGGGCGTGCACTGAGTCCCACACAGCTCCCCTGCTCTCCATCACCACGCTGAGGAGCCTGTGGGGCTCTGCTGTCCCTTGGGGAGCACATCTGGGAGGCTGGTGAGACACTGGAACAGGCTGTACGGAGAAGCTGGGGCTGTCCAAGGCCGGGATGGATGGGGCTTGGAGCAACCTGGGCTAGTGGAAGGTGTTCCTGGCCAAGGCAGGGGGTGGAACGAGATGATGGTATTAGAGGTCCCTTCCAACCAAAACCATTCAGTGTTTCTATGATTAAAGGCAGCTGGGTCAGTTCTTGGCCCTGAATTCACTCTGGTGCCCCAGGGACAGATGTGACACCTGAAGTGACATCTGGCTTCACCCATGTCCCCATCAGCTGGGAGTGACACCCCCAGAGCTTGCCCTTAGCCAAGGGCTGGGGTCCTGGGTTTCCTGGTGCATTCCCCTGCTTGTCGGTTAGCACCAAGATCTGGCTGTGCTCTCTGGAGCTCAACTCCTGCCTCAGTTTCCCTTCCACCTGCCTCCATCCCTCAGTGTCAACCCAGTTTCTCATGCCCCACCCCGTTGCCCCCAGGCGCTGTCACCCCCGTGAAGGATCAGGCTGTCTGTGGGTCGTGCTGGAGCTTTGCTACAACAGGAGCCATGGAAGGTGCCCTCTTCCTCAAGGTGGGAGGCAGAGCTGTGCCCCACAGGGTGGGTGGGGTGCCTGGAGGCTGCCTGTCCCAATCCCTGCCCCGTGTGCCCCCCACAGACCGGCGTGCTGACCCCCCTGTCCCAACAAGTCCTCATTGACTGCTCCTGGGGCTTTGGGAACTACGCCTGCGACGGGGGCGAGGAGTGGCGAGCGTACGAGTGGATCAAAAAGCACGGGGGCATTGCCAGCACCGAGTCCTACGGCACCTACAAGGGGCAGGTGAGGGTGGTGCCTTGCCCCTGATGGCCTTCCCAACATCCTGGGGCTTTAAAGCCATGGTAGGACCCACCTAGATGTGTCAGAGGCACTAACAGGCTCTGGAGGTGAGGATGTCACCTGGTCCCCCCAAGGCACCAGGCTTCCGTGGTTCACAGCACTGTCAAAGCCAAGCCCCAGGGCTCACCCAGGCGGTTTTGCCACCGTGTCCCTCAGTTTCTCTTCTTGCAAAACAGGGACAAGGCTCCTCCACCTGTGCGTGGTGCTGTGAGTCACTCCATACCCCGGGGTACCCAGGGATGGAGCAAAGCTGCCTGGGGATGGGGATGTGGCAGCAAGATGCAGGCAATAGCCCTCCAGGGCTTTGGGTGCAGAGCCAGCTCCCCACATTGTGCCTTTGACCAACTGGGAAAACACCCTCACCACCCTGGGCTTGGGAGGACAGCGGGGTCAGAGCCAGGATGCTCTCACAGCCCAAATTCCAGATCTCTCCCTGCATCTGCAGGGTCAGGCAGGGGCGGGGGGGCGGGGGGCAGAGTCCCAGCGAGGGATCCTGGGGTTCCTGATGGCAGTGTGTGTGTCCCCTGGCTGTGTAGAATGGCTTGTGCCACTACAACCAGTCTGAGATGCTGGCCAAGATCACGGGCTACGTCAACGTCACCTCGGGCAACATCACAGCAGTCAAAGCTGCCATCTACAAGCACGGCCCCGTGGCCGTCAGCATCGACGCCTCGCACAAGACCTTCTCCTTCTACTCCAACGGCATCTACTACGAGCCCAAGTGTGGTGAGACAAGCAGCACACGGGGCACGGGAGGTCCTGGGTGCCCAAGGAGATGCCAGAGCACCTGGGTCCCATCTTTGTGGTCAAGGGAGGGGTGGAGGGGGTGAAGCCTGAAGTCCTCTGCAGCGCTGAGGGTATCCCTGGCAGCAGGGATGGTGTCCGGGCTGGGATGGCCTCTGGACAGGGGTATTGTCTGGACAAGGATGCTCACCAGACAGAGAGGATCTCCAGACAGGGATGCTCTTCAAGTGAGCCCCCCCTGCCGTGTCACTCCCTGCAGAAAACACGCCGGGATCGCTGGACCACGCGGTGCTGGCTGTGGGCTACGGAGTCCTGCAGGGAGAGACCTACTGGCTCATCAAGAACTCCTGGTCCACATACTGGGGCAACGATGGCTACATCCTTATGGCCATGAAGGACAACAACTGCGGCGTGGCCACTGAGGCCACCTACCCCATCCTGGCATGAGCCACCCTGGCTCTGCTGGGACAGCCCTGGGCAGCACTCCCGGCACTCAGCCCTGGATCAGCCCCTTCAGTGGAACTGGGGACAACCTGGGACAGCCCCACTCAGTGCTGGACACAGGGCAGGACGGGGACACAGCACTGGGCTTGCCAATAAAAGCACTGGGAAAACACTGGATGGCTTCTACAGGAGGGGTTCAATTGCTGCCCGCAGAGCTGTGCCCCCTGTGCCCCAGGGACACGTCCTGTACAGATCCCTCTCCCCAGCCTGGTTTTCTTGGTCCTGTGGGACCCTAAAAGCCTCCTGGGGTGGGGACAATCCCACCTGGCAGAGCCAGCTGGCTCTCACAGCCAGTCCCAGACACCTGGGGCCAGGGGAGCGGCTCTTCCAGCTCTGAGGTGGAGCACAAACAACCCCAGGGATTTCTGCTGAGATGAGAAATTCCTGGCGTGGGGTGTTGGGGAGGGGGAAGGCCTCCACCCTCTGCCCCACTGCCTGTTGTGGCTGCAGGTGGGGACTTTGTCACCAGGGTGTTTGCCAGTGCCACCAGCCAGGCACCTTCACTCTCTGGGGCTGCTCCCCTTTTACACCGTGGCTGGGGCTCAGCTGGGTGCTCTTCGTTTGGGCTCAAGCCATCCTGGAGAGCAGGATCAGCACACAAGTGACATCCCCCACGGCTACACCCCAATTTTGTACAGCACACCCCTGGCAGCACCTAGGGAGCTGCACTTCCCTCCAGGTGACACAACTGCTCTCATCAGTGGTGGCAGGTCATCATATTTCCCTTGTTTTCTTTCACTTGTTCACCTGCTTATTTGACAATTTGCTGATTGTTGAAGGAGTCTTTAATCATCCCCAGCAGGGAGGCTGGCTGGAGTTCATGTCTGGGAGAGGAATGATCACTGCACAGGAATAATGTGGTTTATTCCGTGGGAGTCCAGGTCTCCAGATCTTTGATTCTCTTGACTGCAGTCAATAAAACATGCTTTGACTTTCAGGGAACCGTGACTTTCAGGTTCCCTTTGGATAGGTGATGTCCTAAATTTGCTGCTGAACACAGAGGTGGCTTCGAGAGCAGGAGGTTTTGTATCCCCAGGAAGCATTTACTGAAATTCTGCATTCATGGCATTAGGGATACCACAGTCCTGAGCATGGGTAGCTCAGATGGCTGGGAACTTAAAAAAAAAAACCCCAATCTATTTATTGTATTTGAAAAAGGAAAAAATAAGAAAGGACATACCTGAAGGGAGGTTTGCTGTTTGCAGAGCCAGATGCAGGTTCTGGCTCCCAGCCCGGCTGAGCTGTGACCTCCAGACTTCCCTGGGCACCCAAACCTCAGAGTAGCTCCAAGTTTTGCAGAGCACAGCAAAGCACAGCCACTCTGAACCCTGCTATTTATTGGAAGCAAAGCTGGCCTGAAGCTCTGCATTTAAGGTTTCCTTTGGATGAGGTACCTTGCAGGAAACTCCCCAAATTTGATACCTTGGTGGTAAAATATTAGCTGAGGTTGGTGTTCAATGGAGTGAGCACTGTTCAGAGTGGAAGCTGAGAGGATTTGGGACCCACCAGGCTGGACATGGCACTGGTCTGTGTGAGAAGGAGGGGATCACTCAAAGGGTGGACTCGATGAGCTCAGAGGTTTTTTCCAGCCTCTGATTCTGAGGTGCTGTGACTGCAGCCCCTCAGCACAGCCATGCCAGCAGTTACCCTGGGTTTGGGAGCTGCCGAGACAAGCTGGCACAGGGACGATCCTTTCTCCTCCTGCCCTGCATCAACTCAGCTCTGGGATTGGGGATGGCAACCCTGGGGTGATCTTAGCTCTGTGCTGGGCTCCAACCCACCCACCCAAAGCCAGGCAGGACACGGGGAGCGAGGCCAGCCGGGGGTCACCACCACAAACAGCTCCTGGGAGGGACTCTGTTTCCAGTGAAACAGCTCCTCTGTGGGTGAGAGCATCCAGATCTGTGGGATCAATCTGTCCACACATCCAGAAACTCAGGGTGGGCTGAGTTTGCCAAGCTAAATTATCCTCCGAGGAAGGACGGCTGGGATTTCATCTGGGTTTGGTTTTTCGCCCTGCCCTCGGCTGTCCTGGATACAGCATTTCCCTCTGGAGGCAGCTGCACTCCAGCACAGACCTCTGTGCAGCAATGCCAGGTGGCCAGAAAATGTGCTCCAGCCCAAAATCTGGCTGCCTTTCCCTGCTGGATGAATTATCTGTGAAAACCTCTCACGGCTCGCACAAAACAAGGTAATTATTCAGCGAGTGGGGGATAGGCAGAGCCAGAATATGAAATTATTATCTGTTAGTGATTTACAGAGAACCACAGACGGTGTCAAGGAACAGCAGCTGAATCAAACTTGCTTTGGCAACCTCGTGGCTCCCAAATACTCCAGGCAACCCAGAGGGGCTGATGGAGAGCTCCCAGCAGTGCTCCTGTGGCAGAGGGAAGGGGCTTCTGGGGGTCTCAGTCTCCCCAGGACAGAGCCAGGTGGTCCATGAAGGGCAAGGATGTGCTTTACATAAAACCCTGAGATTTTAGGATGGCAAAGACCATGATCCAGTGGAGGTTTTTTCTCTCTTACACAGTAACCAGAGGTTTTTGGGGCACAAATCGATGTCCCTGCCTTGGCAGGGCATTAGAAGGAGATAACCCTCAAAAATCCCTCCAACCCAAACCATTCCCCAGTCAAAGGGTGCATCTGACAGATCTGAAGAGCCTTCTAAACTCTGAAGGCTTGAAACTGCTTTGCTGCCAGTGCAGCTCTGCTGGAAAATCACCGAGGCAGTGGCTTTCCAAGCGTTTCTTCTCACACTTCCTTCAGTAGCAGCTTTACAAATGCTCTTCCTCAGCCAAATGTTTCTCCCTTGGCACCCGTGACTGCTCTGGCAGGTTTGTTGTTCGTGTTCTCAAACTGAACCATTCCTTTTCCTTCAGCCCCAGGTATTTGCCACTCCATACCCTCCACACCCTGACTTGTAGGTCATGGGATAAGGGGGAATAGATTCAAACTAAAAAAAAAAGGGCAGGGTTAGATTTTATGTTAGGAAGAAATTCTTCCCTGTGATGGTGGTGAGACCCTGGCACAGGGGGCCCAGAGCAGCTGTGGCTGCTCCATCCCTGGCAGTGCCCAAGGCCAGGTTGGATGGGGCTTGGAGCACCCTGCTCTAGAGAAAGGTGCCCCTGCCCACGGCAGGGGGTGGAACTGGGTGATCTTTAAGGTCCCTTCCAACTCAAACCACTCCAGGACTGCACGATTTACAGGAACAGAGTGCAGGCAGCGCTGCTCTTCTCCAGCTGCGCTGTCGAACCCCAAAATCTGAGCATCCCCAGCCCTCCCACCTCCTCATCCTGCAAAACCCTCCCCCTGGAGCACAGCAGCCCCTGAACAGCGAGGAGGGGTTTGTTCCCAGCCATCCTCTGCCTCTGCCAAGCTCTGCCTCCTGCTTCCCACCGACGGACATTTCCCAATCACAACCCAGCATCCAGCACAATGCAACCAATGTCATGAAATTAAGCATTTCTCCTACACACAGCACATTTGCCCGGTGATTAGAACGAGTCCCCGAGGTAGCCAAGCACAGCAGAATTCCGGTTCATTATGCACACCCACGCAGCCAAGCTAAAAGCCCAAGACACTCCCCCGGTCCTTCTTGGGAAAGCCTGAGCAGCTCAGATTTCAGCTTCATCACTTGCACCAGCCAGGACTGGGAATACGCTGTCACCTGGTGTAGGAAAAAAGGGTGAGGATAGAAGTTTCCCAAAGATTTCCAAGTATCCCTTAAGGTCTGAGGAGGAGTGTTATATATATATATATATATAAAATAAGAATAATTCGTGCTACTGCTTTATAGTAAATGTAATGTATTCTGACCTTGTAAAACAACCCAAACTACAACATGTAACTAAAGGCTATTTTGGGGAGGATTTCTGTAAGGGAAAAGACTTCATATACATCTTAAAGGCTGAAAGGAGAACAGTCCATTCAAACTAATGGCCCTGGCCAACGACTCTTCTTCACACCTGATCCACCCGCTGGATAAAGCTAAGACTATCCTCTTGATAAAGCCAAGACTATCCTCTGGATAAAGCTAAGACTATCACCGGGATATTCTTCTGCGGTGATGGCTTCTCGGAAAGTGGATCAAGATATNTTTTTTTTTTTTAATTTAATTTGGCTGATCCGTCTATAACAAGGAGGGAAAGGGTGTAGGAGCACAGGAACGTCGAGCAAATGGAGCAGATCACACAACTGTGAGTAGTTACTGCCTTTTGCTCATTCCATCTTGGATTTACAGTGAACTTTTAACATCAAAATGCCTTAATTCCCCCCCATTTCTCAAAGCGACTGCTCTGTGTCACGTTGTACAAAATGAAAACTACTCGATGAAAAAACAATTATTGCATATGTGCAGGGTATGATCTGTCCTTGCTGCAGCAGCTGAAGTCCAACCTCATTCCCAAAATGCAACAGGGCCAAATTTTTTCCGTGTTCCCATCTGGGGCTGCTCCCAAGCTGCAGTGTAAGCACAGGGAGCTGCAGTTTGCTCTGACCCTGCTCCCCGTTAGGGGCCGACCCACCCATGAAATCAGCCATGGCTGTGCCTGGGACTTGTGGATGAGCAGCTGCAGCTGCTGGAGTCAGAGCAAAGGGGAAGCACGTTCACATTGAAGGTTTTCCTTTCCCTGCAGACACAACCTCCTGCCTCCTTCTCTCTTCCTCCCATTCTCTTCCTCTCAAGCCTCCAGCCACAATATTCCCACTGCCCCTGCCCTGCTGGTGTTTCCAGCCCTCCCTAGAGCAACGTAGCTCTGCTCCTTCTCACCCCCATTCTCAAGGTGGAGACACCTCCTCCTCCTCCCCACATTCCTCTGCTCTCTTCCTTCCTTCCTTCCTCCA
>VZTR01009396.1:26822-38080 GCA_013400775.1 Chaetops frenatus
AAGATAAATGAGGTGGGAGAAAGGAACCATCTTGGGTGGGGGGCTGGGGGAGGAAGAAGAAACCACCTGGGGGTTGATTTTGATTTTGTTGTTTTTTTTGTTAATAAACTATTTTTATCTTTGAAGTTTAGGCCTGTTTTTGCATTTCTCTTAATCCTTATTCTCATGAAACCACTACACTACACTCTCGCCTGGTGTGAGCAGGCAAGCAGGTGAATGTGAAACCCCTACATTAAATGGTGTTTCTGCCCGGTTTATGAACAAACCCTTGACACATTGTCAGGGTAATCCCCTATCTCTTGTGCGGTGATTTGTTGAGAAACTGGAGCTAGGTTAGTTGTGGTGTGCAGAACTGTGACAGCTTTCCTCCGCACCTGGCAGCTTCTGTTCTCATTGACAAATCTCAGCTCCACAAATACTCTATGCTTTCTTCTTTTTTATTTCTTTTCTTCTTGTCCTATTCATTTTTGGCAGCTTGGGCTGTTTCTGAACAGTTTTCATTTAGGGTCATATTTCTGCTAACTGTAAGGATTCTGCTGATTTATTCTGCTTACATCACTCATTTTGTCCCTTGCAAACAGCGCGTGCTGGGCTCTCCTAGAAAACTTCACCACAGTGAACGACTTGGGTAAATGATACAGGTATGTATAACTTTGAGCTCTGGAGGCCATACTACTCAGTGGAGCTTTCTGGACTCAGTAACTTCTTGTCTTCACTCATGGAAGGAAAATCAGAGGGAAAAGCTGTGTATAGTGGATTAATTGTTCGCTTGGTCCCTAAGCATTCATTTCTCTGGAGAGAAAATACTGGGAAAAGAAACAAATTGTTCTGAGATGAACGGGTTTGCAGTCCTGAGTAAATATGGAATAAGGCAGGCTACCAGCGCAGTGCAAGGCATTAGTGATTTATTTCACCTGAACTGGCCTAGATGGTCAGTTTTGAGAAAGTCACTGTATTGCACTATTTTGCTTCCATTGATATTGCTCTGAAATGGACAACCAAGTGTATCTCCATCAGCACTTAGTCATATTTCCACTGGTTTTGACTAGGGAAGTGACTAGAGACATAGCTTGCTCAGATTTGGGTGTGCTTTTACAGGCAACAAGGTATGTTGCTGTTTTTCAAGAAAAGTAGAATATTTTCAAATTTTTCTGTTTAGTGAGATAAGAGGAAACTGAATAATACTCAGACCAAATAGTTTAGTTCTGGTTTGTTTAGGTGATCCCATTCATCACCAGATTTTCTGGTCCAGAAGGATGTAATTCAATACCCTCTTGGCTGCAGGTCAGACAGGGGTGTGTGAGACTGGCAAGATCCTCTCACTACAAAGTTCCTTTGCCCTATTACACAACTGTTGAAAGTAGAAGTTTAAGAAGTGTGTCTATAGATAAGAAGTTCTGCACGATCATGCCAGGCTTTAATGTTTTCAGCAAAAGTACATGCTAAGTCAAGTCCCCTTAAATATCTTTTTTTTTTTTTTTTTTGTGCTGAGTTGTCTAGATTTCATCTACTATTTAGAATACTTCTGTAAGAGCACCTGATTGTTAACCTTCTTCTGCTCAGGACTGTCCTTGGATAATTGTGTGTGACTTCAACAACTTTCCCCCACCCAAACATTGGTGGAAATGTGTATGAGATTTAGTTAAGCCTTTCCTCGAAGCAGGTACATAAGAGACCTCCCTATGGAGTAACAAAGTGCTGAGATTTCAGTCATGGAGTTTGTGGGAGCAGCAGGGGAGGCAATGTGCTCTTTAAATGTACTTCTGACAGGAGAGAAAAGGGCCTCAAGTGGCAGGAAGGGATGTTTAAGTTAGATACCAGAAAAAAATTTCTTCTGTGAAGAGAGATCAGGCATTGGAACATGCTTCTCAGGAAAGTGGTGGAATCACTATCCCTAGAGGTATTTTAAAAACATGCAGATGTTGTGCCTAGGGACATGGTTTAGTGATGGATTATGACAATGCTAGGGTAATAGTTGGACTTGATATCATAGTGGTATGTTCCAGCCTTAATGATACTACAATTCTATGGTGCTATGATTCCAAATGTCTGCAAACTCTCTGTATGCAGATGAAGTTTGTGACTCTGGTATTGCTGACAAATAAATACTATTTCTGAAGCACAAAAAACCCCACAAGAACAAAACATGGTGGCTTTGAAAGGATGCCTGGAAAATCGTGAGAACATGCCAAGTTATATATTTTTCTTAAGAACATACTTGCTTGCAACTGCTCAGAGTATTTTCTGAGTAAACTTTTTCCTTCTGTTTAAGAGAATCTGTTAGCGTTTCTCTAGTACTCTTCATATTCTAGGAAAATTCATGAATTTAAATCTTTTGACAAGGAGTTCTACCATCATAAAGAGACATTGTATGAGGAGCTACCTCTTCATGATGATTTTGATCCATTTTGATCCACAAAAATTACACATTTTTTTTTGTGTAATACTTCTTGGAAGTAATGGTGATGTGGTGATCACTCTAGAAGAGATCACTTTATTCTGCCCTTTCCATGAAACTTTGCAAGTCACTTCTAAACATTCCCAGTCTGCTCTAGCCACTCTATACTTTGAATATTTGAGAGATTTTGGACAACTCAGAAGGACAGAGAAAATTTTCCTACTTCTGTCTAAGGTCCCATTTTTGTGCTGTGTTTTCTGGCCAGAAAAAGACATTAAGTTCTAATGAATTTAACAAAAACTTGCTGTTTTGCAAAGGTGTCTTTCTGTGTGAATGTGTTTTAGGTTGCTCACAGAACCACCAGCACAGGTACTGGCAAAACCAGGTTTAGTATACAAGTGAACTCATAATGAGTTCATTGCTCTATTCACTCTACTACTTGCTAAATGGTTAAAGCACAGAGACAAAAAAATTGGACTGAAACATAAAATTAATTAATCTGAAAATAAAATCAACCAAAAATTTTCTACATTGAGCCTGGGGATGGAAAAAGGTAAAGATGGGAAAGGGTAAAGATAAAAAAACAAAGGTGGCTCTCCCACTGAGTCACAGGTCTCACCTGGAAACCTGTGCAAAATATAGCCCTGGACTTGAAGATTAATTTGTGCCTAAAGAGTTTAAAAAAATTAAAACAATGATCTAAATTGAACAATTTATAAAATATTCTATAGAATTTTCTAAAAGCTCTATTTATAGGCCAAAGTTACCAAGCTACAGTACTTCAGAATGTAAGATTACAGGTACATTTTCTGTAGCATAATCACACAGACCTAGACTAGTATAAGGTACCTGTGAAAATTCTCCCTCGAGTTCAATGAAGTTATCATGTCAGAGGTCTGCATCTTCTAAAAGGGCAAAGGGTTGAGAGTGGGGGTATTGACCCAGGCTTTTTTATCATTGTTCAGTAGTGGTCCTTCAAGTACAGCAAATCTGAGATTTCTCTGGCCCTAAGAAGCCCCACTCAGATGGAGGTGCTGGAGGCCAAAGGGTCTCACTTAGGACTGCTGTTTACAGATTCACAAGAGCATTGGCTTTTGACACATTGATGACATCCTGGCCACATTTTTAGTTGGTAACTTTCTTTTAAAGTTCAATAACAAAACTGTTGGTCCTCTTGGCTTTTTATTCAGGTGGGAAAAAAATGTTTCTAATAGTGTTTGTTAAAACCAGGAGCTTGTTAGGCAGCACCAGCTCCTGGGAGAAGACAGTGTTTCTCTCACAGGTTCAAGAGGAGCTGAACTCAGGCCTGTTCATCAAGACTAAGGCCTAATGAGCATTTCTGAGATCATAATGTGGCCATAGGTTCAGGACAGGGAGAAATGCATGACCAAGCTTTCTAGTCTTTATGGGATGGGGTTTTTTCAGTGTATTTTGAGAAGCTCTTATTTTGAGCAAGTTTTAAGTTGGTGTCGCTTTTGCTCCAACAGGCCAAAATTAACTGCTGACTTCTAATGAAAGGAAATTTATGTAAATTAAAACTTTTTTTATTATGTAAATTAAAACTTGGTTTCCTTATTTTGATGGAAAAAAAAGATACTATGGACAGAAATATTTTATTTTCACTTACAGTGAAAAGACTACTTAAAATGTTTTTTCAACTTCAGAATAAATTTTGAAAATGGTAGTTGAGGAACCTCCAATATACAGATTGGACTTGCTGTCATGCAAGCATCTGTTTTCTGTCAAATATTCCTTGACACACTTTCAGTCCATAATTAATCTCATTAATAGATTAAACTCTAAAAATGTTCTGCCTACAAGACGAAAGTCAGAAGCCCTGCAGTTGTATAAATACTCTTCAAATGAAATTCAAACAACCATTTTCATTAGTCATCATTTTAATTTATAATGCAATAGTAGAGTAAAATGCAAAATATAAACATTATTCTTTTATTCACTTAATTAAAACATAAAATTACAAGGGAAAATGAAATATCATTCTGATCTTTTTTATACTGTCATATCTAAAGAATTTTGTCCTTAATCACAGCAGGAAATATATTTGTAGAATACTATTCTGATGTCCTAAGCATCTCCATGTATGTAAAAGATCGATTCCATTGCCAGACTTTTAGTCAGTTTTGATTTTTGGCAGTCCTGATTTTCCCAGCCTATCTGGAATGTCCTTATTACTGCCCTATGTGTTTTCACCAAAAGTGCTCAACATCTTTTGGAAGGACTACGCTCTAAATAAATACAGTTCTCTTAGTATTTCTGCTAAGGCTTGTTGAAACAAAAAATTACTCTTTTCTCCCAGCAAGTCCATCCCCGTACAGCGTTGGTTTTCCCCCATGATTCCAATAGTACTTATGAAGCTTCATAGCTCCCAGGCTGCTCCAGCCTCTGCAGAGTCTCGAATGGTACTGTGGTATTGTCCATGCTGTTATTTCCACCAGGTGATACTTTTAGGCTCTAGTCCATGTTCAAAGTCTTCCACTGTTCATCCTCATCTGCTGGAATAATTGGCATGCTGCCATAGATAGATATCCTGCAAATATGAGGATAAATAAACTTTGGTACTTAGTGGTTGCTGCTAATATGGGCCCTAATAGTAATTTTTGTGCCCCAGAAGACCTTTTCTGTTCCAAATCAAGCCAGCTGAGAACTTTGGGGATGCTCAAAGTGCCATGGTCTAACGCCATGTCTCATCCCTGACTTCCGCTCTTTGTGTTTATTGCAGCTGAGCCCATAGCAACTGCAATGTGAATGTGAATAGTTTAACAGATCATCCTGAAGATGTGTGTAACTATTTAAAAGTAGAAAGTGATCTGTACATGCTTGGCATAGCTAATTGCTGTTTTATGTGCCTAGAAAAGATGTTATGCCTCAGAGCAACAACCTGCAGGAATAGAAATAATTAATCCACCTGCAGTATCCCAAAAATTGCCTGCAAGGTGTCCACAGAGCCTCAGAGATCCATGCTGCTCCCATCAATATCTGGCTGTGAGGATAACATGCTTATAAATTGCAACCAATTAGAGGCACCCACACTGAAATGCAGTGCTTAAGTGAAGAGAGAGGAGGGCATAAAGGGCAGGGAGGAAAGGTAATTTAAAAGGATGAAGTTGCTCTTGAACTTCTTGATTTGCTTCTTTCTTTAGGGGTGAATTGGCTGAAGGACAGAACCTACAAGCCTATTGCTAGTTTATATCAGCAGAAATTCTTACCCTGAACCTCTACGGTTCAATAGCTTTCAATATGTCTGGCTCCTCTGCCTTTCCTCTGGTGAGGTGTAGCTACGTGATGCATGCACAGGACCAGTTGTCTGCTCAGTATTTCCCATCTGTTGGGGACAGGTGTATCCTGTGGCACAGGCAAAACTCACTGGTTTTCATTGTCAGCATGTTATCTGGCACGACTCTGTTATCCTCCACCACATCCTGCCACTGCTGTACAGCATCAAAACCTTTTCTCCTGCAAGGCCACTCCTTCATTTTCTCTCTATCAGATGAGGGTTACCTCCCTGGTCCCAGTTCTGAGGGAGTAGTAAAAGGCTCTCCTATGTTTGCAGGGTCTGCCCTGTGTTTATTTAACTTGTTTTGTGGAGTCATATCCATTTTCTCATCTGTATAGGTTTAATTAATCTTCATATATGGACCATGAAGGATAGATTTTGCCAACCATGGAGGACGAATTATGAGATAGTTAACTAATGAAGGTGTTAGAACTGAACCTTGTGCCTTACCAATAGCATTTAAACCATTGTTTTATTACTATTTCTTGTCTATTCTGATTTCAGAGGGCTCTTCAGCTTGTATGAGAGGAACTATTTTCTAAAAACATGAAAGAAGAGGAAAAGAGGAGGAAAAAAAGGATTTCTCTTTAACCTCTGGACAAACATGGGAATACCAACTGAAATAATGGTCTCCATGGATCTGTAACAGACAGTGGCAAACAAAGCAACAAACTGATTACAGCTTTACATGTTGTTGTCTGAGGTTTTCTGCAAATATAAGAACCTGATCTCATATTCCACCCACAAAAAGATATTTGTCCCTGTCAAAAAGTCCTGAAAAAAAGGGAAATCATGATGGTTTAATTTTTGCTAGTTGACCGTTGCTTTTATTATATAGGCTAGAGAAGCTAGATATTGGAGAAATAAATGGAAATCATTAATTGTATAAATCTGGTGAGCTGGAATTCCCACTGACTCCATTTCAGTTACATTTCCTTCCTCCTCTTTTATTGCCATTTTTTCTAGATTCAAAGAAGAGGCAATGTAGAATGAAATGCTGCTAGTTCTGTAAGAAATACATCACCGAGACCACAAGGGATTACTGGGACTATTAAGAAATGCATGGTGAACAAAGCAATTAATTTGCTGAGAAGTAATTTTCCAAGTGCAGCATTTTTCACTGACTCCATATTTTGAGAGGTATCTCATTATTTATGTCTCCTGCAGGTTAGGTTAGCCCTTCTGTCTTCCTTGCAAATGTCTTTTGAGAAGAGGTAGCCTAGATTCAGACTGCACATATTCCTCTTCCTGGACCTTAAGAATAATTTGGTATCTTGGAAGCACTTTCATGAATTGATTTTTTCTCAGAATTTCTGCTGCTGTCTCTGTGTCCCTCTTTCCACAGAAATCAAAGTCCGGGGTTCAGTTTGTCATGCTGTTAGTTTGTGATCATTTCAAATCAGCCTCTGTGTCCTGACATACATGTGATCTCACTGCTTCCTACAGTCTAGGAGGGGCAGTCACAAAGCTGTTCTTTTGTTCTCCTTCTGTGTGCTGATTTGCCACTAATGAAGGTGTGTGGTGGTGTGCTATATTCCAAGACAAGTGTTTTCCCATGATTGCTGCCCTGGCAGCCCAGCTGCCTGCCTGCACCTGCTCTGCGCTCAGGCTGCCTCTTTTCCTCTCGCTGAAGCTTCCAGTAACTGTACTTTGTGAGAAGGTTTTTCATCCTTTGGAGCAAAATAGCTAAAAATGTGTTTGGGGGTGGAGAATGAAAGGAAGGTGAAGAGTACTTCATCAGTCTTAATCAATCTGCTTTGTTCTGAGCCAGCTCCAATCAGTCAGAAGTAGTAGCCTTCCCTCTCTTTTACTTGGTATAACTCACAGCAGGCATGCTGAACAGTCAGTGTACAACTTATTAACAGTGACTAGGCCAGGCTGTGACCTTTCACTGCCTGTACAAACAATATAACCAGGTCTCCAGATGCAACAAAAAAGGAAAGTTGTTTCTCTGCTTCAAGCTTCCACACTATGTTAGAATTGACAATCAGTTCAGGGACATCATAGTAAGAGAGCTTAAGGGGCCCTACTGAGAGAATGGGCAGTAGTTTTGCTGTCTCTGTGATGTTTTTCTTGTGAAAACAGTCCAGCAGTATTGCCGGTTTCCAATACAGTCAGGTGTGTAACACAAGTGTGTTCTGCTAGAAAAATATGCATGCCTAGATCATTCCCTCTCTGTGCATCCTTCATTACTAATGGTGAAATGAAAAACCATAATATAAAAATCTCACGGGTAATATCATATGACTTCTCTTGCTGTAAATTGCAGATATTTTTTCATTATTCTTAATTTGCTGGGTGAGAAAGGACCATTTGCATCAGTGTTGCTGCCAGATTCCATGACAATGAGTCTCTTCTTGCTTTCTCTTCTTACACCACTCTCCAACAACGCTAAAAGAAGGATTGAGAGAACATTGAATACAAATTGATAGAGAGAAAGTGGGAATGGCACTGCCCCCAAACTCGAAGTTGCAGAAGCATCTCAGGCACAAAGAGCTGATGAAACACCTATCAAGAATTCTATTATTTCCTATGTGTAAAATTTAAATTGCAATCACCAATCCTGCTGTGTCCATGCAAAGTTGCATTAAGGCTGATTTTGAAGCTGGTCTATAGGATGTTTATGGAAATGAGAAGAAAGAGTTCCTTGTTTAAAGAGTCAAACTACTGTATAAAGAGTTCTATACTGGGTAAAATTCATTTGAAATTGTTGTACCTTATCTGTCTTTGCTTTTTTTTTTTTTCCTTTTAAACCTCTTGGCTGTGTGTAAAGGGAGTTTTACCAAGCAAGCTCTTCTTTGGAGAAACTCCTCAGTGTCTGGAATACTAGGAAGAATGAAGAGATCAAAATTCAAAGTAATAAATACAAATTTGCTGATGATGGTTTTCACATGGCTTTTAACTAGCAAGATGTAGCTAGTTAAGGTTTCTGCCATCTGGAAGAAAAACAGCATTTTCTTTCTTGTGTTGTTGTACAGAGGGAATCTGCTGTATTGGAAAGAATCCTGATTTCATGCCTCCTTCCTTACCTCAGACACTTTAGACCAAGAAACCCCAAATATCCTCAGAGATTTCTTGATCTGTATACCACCCTCCCCTGCCAGGATGACGCACAAGTGTGCGGTGTCTGTTGCTCTCCATTTCTTTTTGATATATTCATATACCAAACAGCTGTGGGGAAAAAAATATGTGTTTGTTGATTTTTGCTGAGCTACGGTAGTTCATGCTGCACATTCCTTCAGTGACTGTTTGGCGCAGTGATGGTAAATTGAATTTGGTGTTGCTGATATTTCCAAAGCGGAAAAAAGCTTTCATTGCTTCAATAATTCTTTCAGTGTACTTCAAAAAGAGCAATTTAAACAGAATGCAATGTTGAAGTCAAACCAACTCTTTCATCGAGGACTACCACAAAGAATAGCTAAGACTTCATTACTTCCTACTATGCACTGCCAGCTCAGTGCCTCAGCCAAACAGGATTCTTCTTCCTCTCCCAGAGAACCAGATTTGCCCTGTTTGACAAACTCCAAGACATCATCTTTAGCAGCAACAACACAGTTGTTCTTGGGATACAAAACACGTCAACCAGTTTTTGCCTGTGTTTCATGCTATGCTGGGTTTGATTTATAATATCTGCACAGCACAATTCATCCAATGCATAAAAAAGGTACAGTGTGGGCACACCGTACAGTTGAACACGCCATCATTTGTACTACTGTAAAAGACTGCACAAAACCTTCTGAAGAACCTGGCTGACCTTATGTGGAGAAAGGTTAAAAATTGGAACAGTGCATTCATTGATGTGTGTGAGAAGAGTGGAAAGGAAACTCAGATGAGCTTATGCACTTTTCCCAGATTTTCTGAGATTTATTTAAGGCAATATTTAACTTTAAGAAAGGAAGTATGAGTTAATATTATTTCTGGTAAACATTATAGAGCAAATAAAACTCTAGAAACATAGAGAAATATTCCTATCTTAAACCTTAATAATGCTAGGAAACAGTCCTACACTTATCATCATGTCTTATCCATGTAAAAGGCATATGGTACAATACATTTTTCTGTGAGTGATGTAGCTGCTGTCTGCATCTTCCTTGGAAGACCCTTTTAGACTACATAAAAAGTGGAAGGAAATTACCCTGAATACAGGGTGATGTTCTGTAAAACACCAGATTAGCAGGGCCTTTTTGTACTTTAACAAATCCACTTTAAATCTGCATTCTTCATTAGCTGGAGGCATTCTCCTTGATGACTGCAAAAGAAGCAGCCCTCAGACTGCTTGCTCATAAAATAGAACTGTGTTTTGGTGCCACAGAGGTACCTTGGGTGGAAAGCCACAATGCTGAAGTGCTCTCATTGACTGCAGTTCCATAGCCCAAAAATGACTGCAGAAGGGTGTGCAGGGAAAGACCCAGAGCCTTTCCACCCTCCCTGCACATGTTAAAGGAAAAACAGTAACAAAAAATTTCTTACAAATCAGAAAATTCAAAACAAAACCAAATCCAAAACCCTCAAAGAGTTATAATAGCAGCAATCATACCTACTGGCTCTGGTCCTGTCATTGAGCACCACAGAAAGAGCCTGGCTCTTTCTTGTTTGCAGCTTCCCTTCAGGTTTTTACATAACGATGGAGATTCTGCTGAATCTTCTCTTCTGCAAGCTGAATAGTCCCAGCTTTGTCAACATTTTCTTGTAGGACAGGTGCCCCAGTCAATCATCTTTGTGGCATTTTGCTGTATTTTCCACAGTGTGCCCATATCACTCTTTTATAGGGGAGCTCACAGCAGGACTCATCACTCCAAGTGAGGCCCCACCAGTGCTGAGGGGAGGGGAAGGATCCTCTTTGCTGACCTGCTCAAAACACTCTTCCCAGTGAAGCCCAAAACAGTACATATATTTTTTTTTGTGCAAGAAGTGCAAGGGTGCACCACTGGCTCATGTTCAGCTTGGTGTTCACCAAGATCCCCAGGTTTTTTCTGCCCAGATTCTTCACAAATTGAGTAGCCCTCAGCCCCTTCTGGTGCCTGAGGTTGTTCATCCTCAGGTGCAGGACTTTGCATTTATCTTTGTTGAAATTTACAGGATTTCTGTCAGCCCACTTCTCCAGCCTGTTATCATCTCTCAGGATGCCAGTGCAACTCTCTGGCATATCATTACTCCTCAGTTTTTTATCACTTGCAAACTTATTAGGGACATACTCGAAGCTAACATTCAGAACACTAATGAAGATATTGAGTAGGATTGAACCTTATACTGACACCTGGGGTACAATGCTACTTACTGACATCCAAATACACTTGGTTCCATGGATCTCCATGCTCATGACCTGGCCCTTCGTTTATTTTTGTATCCATCTCATTGCCTGTTCATCCTGCCTATACATTAACATCTTGTTTAAGAGGATCCTAGGGGCAATAGTATTACAATCTTTATTGAATTTCAGGTAGACAACGTCCATTGCCCTTCTTTCTGCTACTGAGCAGGTTGCCATCTGTGAGAGAAGGTTCGAGATTCATCTGTCTCACAGCCATCACCCAGGACAGAGACTGAGACCCCAGCCCTGGCCTG
>VZTR01009408.1:0-12917 GCA_013400775.1 Chaetops frenatus
CCTCACGCCAGCTCCCGGGCGAGGGCGCTGCCGAGCTGCCCGCTGGGGCGGCCTTGGGGCGCTGCAGGCGGATCCGCGGCGCTGAGGGCCCCGCCCCGGTCCCCGCCCCCCCCGGTCCCGGGAGCCGGCGGGGGCCGATCGCGGGTGCCGCACCCCCTGTCTGCACCAATCACCTCCCGCAGCTCTGCAGGGAGGGGCCGGGTCAGGCGGCCTGCCCACCTCGGAGGCCCTCCGACCGGCGGGCCGAGCCTTGGGGAGGTTGCTGCGGGAGCGAGGGACGGGCGCTCGGGAAGGGACACCGCCTGCGCTGAGGGGCGGGCCAAAAGGAGAGGCTGAGCCAGGACCTGGCGGCTCCGTCGAGCCCTCCTTGGGACTGCGCACCGGCCTCCAGCTCTACAGGCTGCCCCAGCCCCACGTCTCGGCCCTACCGGCACCCGTTTCCCCCTGCGATGCACCCGGAGAGCCCTTTCCATGCTGGGACAGCCGGGCCTCTAATTCCGGGCTAGCATCGCCCTCCCGGTGCTGTGCTTGCACCGTGCCGGGAGTGCTGTGTTCCCGTAGCCCCTTGGCCCCCCAGTAGTGTGTCACGTGAGGGAACCTCCCGTCGGGAGGACAGACTGTCCGGGGGTGCCTCTGCTCGTGACTGGCTTTCCTCCAATACAGCTGGCACTGCACCAAACAGGACCAAGCAGATGGATGTTGGGAAGTCCTGTTTCCATGAAATGGCACAGCCAGAACACTCCTGCAGGTGTCCCAGCTGTTCCTGGGCTTGCTGCAGCCTGAAGATGATCCATTTTGCAGCTTGTTGAGCACATGTTGTTACTTGTGCTTCTTCGTTGGTCTCCGCCTCACTACCAGATCAAAAATAACATTGCACCCTCTGGCTTTCCTGTGCCTGGCACTGCTCGGTCCCTTTGGAGGTGGTGACTCTCACTGCTGGCTGGTGACACTGGCTGGGGCTCTGTGGCATCACTTCCCTGCCAGCCTCCCCTCCTTCGTGGGAGATCCCCCGCCTGCCTCTGAACAACTGCATTATCCTCCTCCAAATCCCTCTTTGGCCATGACGTCTGCAGGGCACTTGACTGAGATTAGTCTGTCATGTGGAGGTTCTTACTCCCCGACTGACCTGTGCTTTCCCTTCTGTGGCTGCTCTTGGCTTGTGTCTCTTCCCTGCTTGTGCAGCTGGCGGCAGCATGGGCTCTCCTCCTGTGCTGTGATGAGACCAGAGTTCTGGGGGAACGTGGGACACGAGTAGTTCCTTGCTCTGTCTGCCCAGGCATTAGCTTCTCCATCACAGCTTTCTTGTCTGTGCACTTGCCTTCTCCAAAAGTGTCTCTGACACCTCCTGCATTTCCCTGATCAGGGTTTTAAACTGAATCTTCATTATTATTTTGAGAGGTATCAATAAAGCTAAAAATGTTATGCCTTGTTGGTCTAGCATCCAGCTGTGGAGCTGTGAGGCCACCAGGATCAGAGTTCTCCCGGATGCATCCTAAAGCCCTGCCTGGACTGCCCTTCAGTGCCCATTTTTTATTGAAAGCAATAATTGATGCTTTTATGCCAGGCAGGCAGCTGCGCAGTGCCCTGAGCCTGCTCCCAGTGTTGTCCCTCAGGCCTTTGTACACTTGGCCCTGGTGATGTGTGTTTCCTTCATACCGCCCTGCTTGAATTTCCTGCTTCCTCCTCACTTGGCAGCAAGTGTCCTTGGATCAACACCAGTGTGCTGTGACAGCAACTCATGGACCATTGTTCAAACAAGGGAACAGCAAGGAGCAGTGCTGCCTTGCCACAGCATTCAGCAGCAGTGAAGCACAACTGGTACAGCCTCCTGCCCTGCTGCCAGGTCTCCAGGAGGCAGCTGCAGCTTTGGCAGGGGCTCGGAATCAATTTTTGAGCAGCATCCGTTAAGAAGCTGAGAAATTGAAGGTGGTGCTGGGATGCAGTTGAAGTGCTCAGGTACTTCTTAGTGTTGAGATGGCTTGATGCTTCTGCTGGTGGTGTGTGCACAGGGAAAGGGTTCAATGAGGGTTCAATTTTTCCTAGGGAAAATGAGATCTGGTTATCCAAAGCTGGGGTCAGTCAAACTCAAACTGGAAATGACCTGCAGATTTTGCTGAGTTAATCGTTGAAGTCCTTCATCTTGGGGTAGATTGGATGGGATTTCCTGAAATCTTTGTTTAAGTTGGAGGATATTTTTGTGAGAGATGTTTTAGTTTTATTTCAGAGATAAATGAGTGACAGGATTTTCTTGATGATGCTTCTGTCTTGGGTTGAGCCCAGAATCTGACCCAGTGTTTGAGATCAGCCACGCCTAGGCTTAATGATTTCAGGTCTCATGTTAGAGACTTGGGTAATTTCAGTTGCTGTAAGCTAACTGTCTTCTTTCTCCTTTTGAGGTGTCAAGGGTTGTTTTTCCAGTAATTTGGACCTTTTTGAAGCACCTGCTTACCTAATGCCATGAATATTGCAGTGAACAATGAGGAAGAAAAAGCTGTCCATTCCTGGTCGAGAATTTCCTCTGCAGGACAGAAAGTGCTGGAGGAAGCCCTCCGAGTCTTCAACCCGATGTCCAAAGACCTTTCGGACACGGAGACCCAGCTGGTGGCCTTCATCCAAGGCCTGAAGGAGGAGGGCTACCAGCCCACGATTCTGAGGAGTAAGGATGTGTACGGGTATAGCTCGTGCACAGCAGTCACACCGAGTCAGACGGAAGAAAACACACAGCGCAACTGCGCCAGCAGCGCTGAGCCCGCTCAGAGTCCAGCCAGGAACTCAGTGGCAAAAGTGGCCCCTTTGCCCACGAGCATTCCAGTGAGCTCTTTGAAAGTCTCCAGTCAGCCAGTCTCCAAAGGGGATTCCACAAATCTCCTCTTGAGCTCCTTGAAGCAGACAGGATCTGGCACATCCAAGGCAGCAGCAGTGGGCTTCCCTGCAAGCATGTATCCTGACGTGTATCCAGCCATGAGACTGTCGGTGGTTCTGGAAGCCCTGGTGCCGCTGAAAACTGCAACGTCCCGTTTGGAGTCCAAGTACACACAAGGGCATCTTGGGATCTCGCCCTCAGACCTTAAACTCCTCAAGACTTCAAGTCCACCGAGACAGTTTTCTTCAGGCAAGAGCACTAAAATAGGTGAAGGCAAGGGGTACAAGCCTCTGGTCAAGAAAGCACCAGATTCTGCCACCCACACTTTAAAATTTCTGAAGGGACCGAAGGGTGGAGTGCTGCAGGAGAGCAATGCCTGCAAAGCCTCTGGAGTTCTCAACGGGAGAGTCACAGGCAGCTCGTCCCAGGGCTGCACCACAGCACCACAGCCCAAGACCTTGAAAATGAAAGATAAGGAAGCTCTGGTGGGAAAAACAGAGTGGAAGGACAGTAGCACTTACCGGGAGAGTGCTGGGCAGAAGAAGAGAAGAGCTATAGAGGCAAAAGAAGCACCACAGAGGAAAAAAGCAAATACCATTCCTGTCCAAAAGAAAACTCAACAGGCTCAGAGCACTTTGAACTTGCTGAAATTCCGGACCATCAAGGTGGGCAACTCTTCCTCGGATGATGAAGTGAGGAGGAGAGCACAGAAGATTCTTAGGGTCAATCTGTCCCCTGTGATCCAAATTCAGCCCTTGTCCCAGTCTCATAGTGTCCCCTGAGTTTCTTCACTTTGTCGCTTTTTTTGTAAGTAAATACAAGCCTGGCACCAGAGGACAGAGAGATCTAGGAATGACTCCGTGTCTCTGGTGCCAGTACACCGACTAACCTGCAGACAGAGCAGCCCACTCTCATGCTGTTCCTGCCTGTCTGCCACTGCTGTGCAGAACTGGCTGCAGAAACCCAAACCCCTGTTTGGGAGCGTGGGACAGTGACTCTGGCCAGCACCGAGCAGAGCAGGCTGAAGGACTCACTTCCCACCATGCTCTCCTGAACACGGCAGGCTGTGCTCTTGTGCAGGGGAGAACACAGGACTTTCTCATGACATTGATGCACTGTGATATTGCTCTTTTTCAAGCTGTACATTTACTGGTTTTATTTTGATCAAATTTTATAACCTTATTATCTATATATCTATATATCCATATATGTGCATATGGCCCAGGAACTGTGGGAAGATGCACTTCCTCCATCCCTCTGGGATTGGGTTTGATAGCTTTTGTTCCTCCTTCCCTTCAGCTAGTCTTTTGTTGAAAGGTGCCAGGATTCCTTTGTGGTTCAGTGTTGTGGCAGTCTGTCCTGGGCTCCCTTGAGCAGCTCAGAGGCAGCAGCGTTGTAGCCAGTTGTTTGTCTCCAGAATGCCAAACAATTTGGAGAATTACCAGCTGGTAGTTTTAATCCTATTTTCGGTATTACCTCTGCATAACAGTGGGGGAGTGTCACAAGGCTGCAAATCTGTCTGACGTCTCTAGGTGCCTCCTTCCTTTGTGGGTAGCAGAAGTTCTGAACACATGGTAGGGATTTGCCTCCAAAGAGGATTCCTCCTCAGTACCCAGCATTACTCTGCTCTCCTATACCCCAGGTGCAGCTATGGATCATGAACTGTGACTGTTAGAGCCAAAGGGCTGGAAATGCTAGCAGGAGTTGTTTAGCGTCCTGCCCACCATGTAACTGCTTTGCTGTTGCTGGGTGTTCCAGAAGCAGATTCCAGGTACCAGTAGAGAAGACTGTTGCTTTTGGCTGGAGTTAAACCACGGCAGACACACGGGCTGTGTTTGAATGTATTAGCTACATCCTGCCAGTCCCAGAACTCAGTGGGATACTTGAGCCCGAGATAAAGCAGAAAAGCGAAAGGTTTGGGAGGATGTATCCAGCACTCAAACATAGAGAGTTACTTTCTGTGGTTTGTGTGGATGAAGAAGTAGGAGGGGAGGTGGGCACCATGTTGTGGTGGGTGGCAGCCTTGCTGTGCCATCAGGGATGTTGTGAGAAGGTGTGTGGCTGGTGTGAAAGCTCTGTGTGGAAGGAGTGCAGGCTCTGCCATCCCCAGGAGGCACTGCAGAGCTGCTGCAGAAGGCTGCTGTCACCTCCCTGCACCAGGGGCATGCTGTCAGATGGGAACACAGGAGCTCTCTGCGCTCCACAGGGAGGGATCTTCTCATCCCAGGAGAAACACCTTGTTGGAGCAGTTAGTGCTGCTGCTGTCACCTGGAAGGGACAACTTGGTGTCCTGGGGAAAGGAAAAGGCATTGGGCTGGGCATGGGCCTGGCTCCGTACACTGCTGTATGCTCAGATCTCTGCAGCAGTAGTGTAATCCACTCATTCTCTCACCAGCTCAAAATACCAGTTGTCTGACCTAGTAATCTCTCTGGGCTTTGGCTGAAGGGATGAGCTCCCCAGGGAAGTCCCAGCTCCCTACATTTAAGCCCCGCCCCCCGAGCACCTGGTTGGATTTCAGTGGTTTATAAAAGGGGTCAGTATCAGATCCCCAGCAGAGAAAGGAAGACTGTGGTATGGAGAGAAGAGAGGAAGTTCGTGATGGGGTGAGAGGGCAGGGAAGTTGAGCGTTCTGAGGTCCATCTGGGTTCTCCTCGCACCCACATAGAACAGGGTAGAGGTTCACCTTCACTCAGCAACCTGGTCTAGTGGAAGGTGTCCCTTCCCATGGCGGGTTGGTTGGAACAAGATGATCTTCAATGTCCCTTCCAGTCCAAACTATTCTGTGGTTTTATGATTCAGGGGATGATTGCAAGCCCTGAACTCCACACTTGGGTTCTGAGTTGCTGTCAGAGATCATAACTTGCAGTGTTTGAGAGTGACCTGTGAATGCCGCTGCTTGGCTGCAGAGGAGGAGGAAATATTTTCTTCTGCTTCTGTGTTTTAAAATGCCCTGGCGGAGAGTTCCCTGTCCTGACCTGGTGCTGGATGAACAGAGGCTCTCCATCACTGTCAACTGGCCAAAAATTGCTTTGTTCCTTTTGTTCCCACTCCTTCAGACCTTTCTCATTCCCACGCTCTCAAATGCCAGGTCCTGAAGTCCTGCACTGGTGTTTCTCTTTTGGGCTGTTTCCCGAAGAGGGCTCTGAACTCCTGCCTGCGGTATTGCTGTCAGGCTGCTCAGCAGCTTCCTCTGTTCCCAGACCCTTATAAGGGCACTGAGAGCTGTCTTCGGAGCCTCCTCATGAAGCACAGACGTCCCAGCTGAGCACTTGGCCTCCGCTGGGAAAAACAACGTGCATCAACAAGGCTGAATCCAGGTCGAGGTCGCTTTTCCTCCATCCTGAGCGGGAAGCTGAGCACCTGAGGCCAACTTACCAGGCCATATCCCTCCTCGTCGCTGTGTGTCTTCCCCCAGCAGCTGCACTGCTGCCTGCCTCCCGACTCTTTTCCGTCACCTCTTGTCTTTCACAGCTTGGGTCTTTGCCAGTCAAGGACTGGTATTGTTGCTTAACACATCCAGCACAGCATCCAGCCTTAGTGCTGCCATGCCTTTCCCAGCACTGAGCTGAGTCCTGTGCATGCTTGGTGGTGAGTTTGCCCTGTGTCCTTCCCAGGCCACCAGCAAAAGATTTTCTGCTCCACAGGGAGAGACAAGCTTTGGAAATGCTTCTGTGTCACTGAGACTCCTGCTAGGGAAGTGAGCACTCCGTAGCTGTGTGCTCAGGGACTTGCCCATCACCAGTCCTGTCTCTGACAGCTCTCCCATGCATGTCTAACAGACCTGAGCCACAGGGCAATGCTGGACCTCCATTCTCTGCCATCCTCTTGTTTTTTCATCCTCTTGCAGGGGGTTTGGGAACTTGACTGAAAGGGTTGCGGGTTGCTATAGAGGGGCTTTATAGCCTCTGGGCCAATGCCAGCTGCTGCTGCCCATCAGCCAGTACTGGCAGAGGGGACACCTCAGCCTAGTGCAGGTTGGCTCCACCATCCTTCGACTCATGCACAGGTGTGGATGCTCCAGGTGTCCTGGTCATGTAACACTATGTGCTGGAAGCTACAGAGGGGCTCTGTGTGGATAGTGCTCTCTGCTGTTTAGGGAAGATAAAGGGTTTGATCAAACCAGAGCTACCTAAGACCTGATCTAACCAGAGGTCTCCCCTACAGGTCCCTTCCATCCTGTGTTATTCTGTGGCAGCAGAGTAACACTTGCCTTCCAGGGATCTGTGCAACAGTAACTGGCAGGGCCCATAGAAATGCATTGCCCAGAGCGCTGTGATCTCTGCTGAGTATGTGGTATGCACCTTGTTCAGACCTGTTTCTGTATTAGTCACTTTGAATTCATCCAAGTGCCTAACCTGGCCTGTGTTGTTCTGGGCACTGTGACAGCTGAGAGCTTTGGAGACTCTCTTAGACTCTCTTAGGAATGCTTTTAATGCATGGATTTGTGCCACTGTCACTTCTAGAAACATTTCGGCTAGCAGTCAAAGGGCTGTTCTTCCAACTGATTTTTTGGAAATCATTTCTCCTTTTATTCAGCTGCCAAGAAGCAGTTTATGCTTCCCCTCCAGCAGACAAGGTCCTTGAGCTTCCTGCATGCTTCAGATGTCCGTCAGCAAGGTCCATGGGGAGAGTAGCTTGTCCGGCAGGCAGCTGAAGGGGAAGCTGACATCAGATACCAGTTGAAATCACAATGCTAATTGGTAGAAATGTTCTGAAGCTCATGTCCACTGTGATCAAATTTCACCATCTGCCACTGCTTATGGCTGTAGAAGTTTCTTCTCAGCCTCTTCCTTGCAAGCCATGTAGCATGTTGCTGCTGCTACTTCTAAACTGTTTGCGTCCCCCCTGAGCCAGCGGCTGTAGCAATCCTTGTACAGAATTTCTTAAGCACTTTTTTGCAAAATAAGAAGGGATTATTTTGTTACTCCTGCTTGGCAGCCCATGAGTGGTATTTCCGTGTGTGGAGGAGGTGTGCTCCCTGGAGTGCTCACCTCGCTGGACAGCTCTCAGACCAGTTCATACTAGCAGGGCTGGGGCTAGTGGGCTGAGACCCCCAATTGCCTGGTGCTTCCAGAATTTCAAGGAGTTCAGCCAGTTGCCAGCTGACAACATGGCAGGGAAGTTGGGAGCAGAATGGCATAGATGGGTGATGCTGCACATGTGGCCCCATGGTCCTGCTCTGCAGCTGCCCGTGTCCTGCGGCCTGTCCTCCAGGCCCCCCTTGTGCAACAGCACCACTTCTTCACCCCAGCACCAACTGTGGGAAGAGGGGCTGGGAGGCTTTGGATTTTGGAAATGAGCACAGAGTTTGTGCCCTTTTAATTGTGAGTTGTGCTGTGTTCATGGCCAGAACTTGCCAGCATGTGGGGGGTGTGGCCACCCCAGCTGTTCTTCCCCTTTGGATCCAAGTTCCCTGCCCTGTCTAGGAGCTGGGCCTTTGGCCATGGCTGAAGGGATCCCTGGGTATGAAGAGCAGGTTTGTCTCTCAGCTCCAGCTGGGCAGTGTGACTCGAACTGGTCAGCTTCCCAGGCAGGAAGGCAGGATTCAGTGGGAGGATCCTTTTTTTGGCCGTGGTTGGCAGGTCCGTGCCGAGCTGTGGAGCACCAGCTGCTCAGCCAGGCTGGTTGGTATGTGTGGAAGTGACAGTTTCTTTTCCAGTCTTCAACATGGCACTGGCCTGTTTGTTCCTGTGCTCAGATGGGGATGGCCTTCCAGGAGCTGAGGTGGCCCATGGAAAGGACAGCAGTTTTGGGATATCTGGCACCTTTCTGATGATGCTGCAGCTCTCAGCTCTGCCAGCTGGCTGGGCTGACACCACCTGTGGAGAGGGCAGCAGGGCAGAAAAACCCTCACATTCGGGACTCTGCTAGAGAGCACCATGCTAGGGTTTCCCTCTCCTCGCAGCCTGTTCTGCCTGGAGCTGGGTGCTGTTAGGAAGGTGCTAGGTGCCTCGGAGGAATCTTGTCCCAGAAGACATGAGAGGCCAGCCCTTATCACCAGGTCATTCCTGAGTGTCAAATAAAGCTTGTCTGTGGGTGTGACACTGCTGGAACTTGCAGGTTGGCCAGCAGCTGCCTCCAAAGCCAATCCCTCCTTTTGCTTAGGAAGCAGCTTTTGTGGCTGCTGCAGGAGATGTCCAGAGGAGCCAAGGCTGTGGCATTCCACAGCACTGTCTTCCCTCTATCCCTGCCTGGCCACAGAGCTTCCCCTGCCCTGCCTGGCAGCAGTACATGGGCACTGGTGCAGCAGGTGAGCAGGAGTTCTTTTGGAGCAGGCACCCCCCCCAGCCCTTGGTTTCCATCCTTCATCGGTCTCACAATCTGGCCCTGCTCACGTGGCCTCCAAAATACCTTCCCCAGGGAGTCCCTTAAAGGCCTTATTATCGTCTGGGACTCTCTCCTTATTGTCTTAATTAGCCCTTTCCGTTCCTGTGTTCCTGTGGCTACAGGCAGCCCCTGTGAGTGTCTGGTGATTCCCACAGACACAGGCACATGGTGCTGTTCTAAAAGAGAAGGTGCTGCAAAGCTACCCCCAGAAATACCTCCCCTCCTGCCCCTACTCTGCCACACGCCTGGGACAAAGCCAGTATTGGTGTTTGTTCGTGGTGGGGAAGGCACCATGTGATGCCCTCCCGGTGCAGCACTCCTGAAGAGAAGCATTTCCTGAGCAGAGGCCCGGCAGCCGCTCCGAGTGACACAGGGGCTCTGGGTGGGCACCGCCCGGCTGCTTGTGCTGCTCTCTGCCAACCAGCATCTCCATGAGAGCCGTCTCCCCGCCACAGCATGACCGACCTGCTCCGGCTGAGGCCGGCGCCGTGGGCTCTGCTGTGGCATTCCCTGGTGTTTGGGCATCCCAAGCAATGGCTGGGGAGCAGCCACTGCCGCCCGCAGGAGGGCGAGTAACAAACTTTGTATGATGATTTTACAAATGACCATCTTGTTCTTGAGTGAACTTTTTTACCATTTCATTTGTTTGTGTAGAATGTTTCTGAAGTTCTAATAATATTTAATGTTAATATGAAGCTGGGCTGTTCCACACTCAATGTTGTATATTTTGGAATGGCATTGCTTAGTGAAAAGACAGCATTAATATTATTCCACTCTTTGGAAGGAATGGGACAAAAAACAGACTGTCTTTTTTCTTAAATGAAGTGAACTTTTTGTTATGAAGTCCTAGCAGGTGTCCAGCCCTTCAGTAAAATGGTGCTCAGAACCAGCCAATGTGTCCAGCTTTTCTTTGGGCTATGACAGACTGATTCTCCCTGGGCTCCTGCTCTCTGTGTCAGCTCTGTGGAATGGTGTCTCCCGTGTGCCCAGCAGCTGCATGCTGTGTGGGGCATGCTCAGCTGCAGACCACAGCCCCAGCTCTGCTCCCCAGTTCTCCCAGTGAAGTTTAGCATTACTCAAACTCCATAAAGGATTGCCTGGTTTGGGGTGGGAAATACCCCTGATGTGTGTCACGGGTGCTGAACTGGGATAAATCTGCAATCCTGGTTAGTTCCTAGAAACATTCAGGGTGGCACTGTGCTGGCAGGTGCTCTGCCAGCCCTAGCCTGCCTGCCCACCCTCTGACTCTGAATTTGCCCACTCTGCAGCCAGGACCCTCTTGCTGGCTAATTCAACAGAAGCACCATTGTTCCACGGTTTGCGATCTGGATCCAGTTTTGCCGCAGGGCTGTCAGTGCACTGACCCAGCACTAATGGTGGTGGGACCGTGGCCCTGGGCAGACAGCAGCTCCGGTGCCGTGCTGGAGTTCATTCCTCGAGAAGGGAAGTGGTTAAGTAATTCTCTGCTCACTGAGGATGTTCGGGAAAGTGTTGGCTGCCTGCTGCGCGCACGGAAGTTGGTCCAAGCAGGGCTGGCCAGGCATGAGAGGCTGCCCCTGGAGCTCAGGGGCTCTGCCGAGGATGGGTGAGGGGGCCTCTGCGCTGCTGCGAGTGTCCTGATCGCTGCTGAAAGGTGCTGGAGGAGCGGGGCTGTGGGTGCCCAAGGAAGCGGGGGATGCGAGGCAGCGTTGAAACGCTGGTGTTGGAGAGCAGAGCTGTTGGCAGATCTCCAGCCAGTGGAGCTGCCCCGGGACAGGCCATCTCCCCGGGCAGACCGGGCCACCCCCACATGTTCAGCTCTGAGGCAGACGAGGGGATTGCAAGCAGGCATGGGAAGTCAGAGCAGCTTTCAGGGAGGTGCCTGGACGTGGGCTGAGATACCTCTCGTCCCTCACATCCCGCTGAGGATCCCTCCCTCCCAGTTTTACTTCGCTTTTCAAGGCCAGAGATCCTGTTACAGTTGCCTTTATCAGGCCTCTTTGGATCTCTTCAGCGCAGATAAGGTTTGCTTGGCAAGATCCCTTGACTTAGACACGGTGGCCAGTGCTAATGGCTCAGTGCTAATGTCAGCTCATCTCCTGCCGGCTCTCCCAGCTCAAAAGGCGGTGGCGGTGCCTGACCACCAGCCTGCACTGCTGGAGCCTCGCCGGGCACAGCCTGGCCCCTCCTCCAGGCTTCCAAGTGCCTTGCGTGGCAGTGGGGATCTAGCAGGGCGCTGCCCACAGCATCTCTTGTCCTGCTGAGGTGCCTGGCTGTCTCAGAGTGTCCCTGGGGGCGTGGGTTTTGGCATCCCTATGGCCAAGAGCTGCTTCTTTGTCTGCCCGTGACCTTGCTTGGCGGCGGGCGGCCAGAGCGTGGCCTTGGCATGGAGAGCACACAGCTCCTCTTCCTTCCTTCGGCCTCGGCTAATAAAAGGCACTATCCCTGCGTGACAGTGCGGTCTCTGTGGAACCCGGCCCTGGTGCACAGCCGTGCTCCCCGCAGGGCTCCAGGGCTGCCAGATCAGCACCTACCCCGGCCAGTCCAAAGGATCCTAGGGAGCACAGACCAGCACAGGGTGAGTGGGGCATGGGGGGAGCACCCAGCACTGGGAGTGAACAGGATCCATCTGGTGCGGGTACCCAGGTAGTGCAGTGCAGGGCTCTTGGTACTGCTGCTAGAGATGTGCCCTGAAGAGACACAGACGGGCCGTGCAGTGCAGGGCGGGTCCCAGCCAGGCTGCCTGTCTCAGCAGCCCCACGTGCTGCACAACCTGGCACAGCAGCCCTGTGGGAACGCTGTGCCTTCTCCCGGCCAGCCTAGGCATAGGACACTGCTATGTCACACGTGGGCCACCGCCAGCGTGTACCTTCTTCTGCCTCACCTTGGCTAAAGCTCGGTGCGGGCAGGTCCCTCCCCTCGCCTGGCACGGCTGCCGGAGGAGGAGACAGGCACCAGCCGCCCTCCTCCAGGAACAGCAGCTGAGCCCAGCCCGAGCCCAGCGGGCCTCCGACTCTGCAGCCCACCCAGGCCACCAGGCACCTGCCCAGCACCCCAGGCTCCCACGGGCACAGGTAGGAGCCGTTGTGCCGTAGGGGAGACCCTGGGCACGGCACAGCTCTGGGGCATGGCACAGCCCTTGGCACACGGCACAGCCCCATGGCACAGGCTGGGTGCTGGCAACTGGCATGAGGCAGCACACAAGGAAGAGATTGCGGGGTCCCTTGGCAGTGGCAGGCTGGGTACCCCCACCCCTGCCATGCGCTTCCTGGGGCTGACGTGTGCTGGACTTTGCCCAGGGAGCTGTGGCAGTGGGGAGGGACAGGTACCTTGGGAGGGACGTTCCCATCCGGCAGCATCGTGGCTGTGTCCAGGTGAGCTACTGGTGGAGCAGATACCCTGCACGGCTCCACCCTGCAGCCTAGCCGTGCAGGTGCCTTCACCACGGGACATCCCCAGGTGGGGCAAAGAACGGTGCAGTGACCCCTGTGTAGCTGCCCCCGCCGGTTCCTGGAGCATCAGGCACCCATCCCACCATGCCGCCCCTCATGCCTCACTGCCAGTGGCAGCAGGCACGTTCCTGCCGCGCCGTGCCGGGAGCCCAGGGAACGCGGTGCTTCTGGCTCGCCAGCCCACGAGGCGCCCTTTTGTTTGCCGGCAGGGCCCACCGTGCCGCCCGGGGGCTGGGGCGTGCCCGGGCTGCCGACGCCTGGCCGGCCTGGCCTCCGCGGGCGGGCGGGCGGCGGG